>PQVD01001213.1:0-11583 GCA_003012265.1 Setaria equina
AAAAAAGATACCATTAGACATTTTCAACGGTGATTGAAGTGAAATTTTGAAAATTCCCAAAATCAAAAAGTTTTCCGCACTAAAAAATTCAAATTTATAAATGCATAACTAATCACCTGATTAGATATGATAATTTTATAACTTTCACTAAAATAAATTATCATTTAAGCAGTAAATCAATGGATAGTGGCAATTTAAATAAGAAAGTGTATTTAAAAAACCATTTTTTATAGATAAGTAAACATGAAACAAATGAATATATAAGGAAAAAAGGCGCATAGTAGAAAATAATTAAAATTTAAATATTTTACCCAAATTCTTAATTAATATTTATTCATAGTTAAATTTCACATTTAATTTATACAAATTAAGTTACTCAAAATTGCTTTTTTTTTATTGAGTATTATTTTGTTTTAATTTTTCTTTTAGTGAAAAAAAAAAAAAACTATTATAAGTAAACTTATGAGTTTGATTGTTGGAATTGTTTAAAAAAAAAAAAAACGATTCTGATTATACTGATAAATTCTCTTCTGTAATACTTTGAGAAGAATGATAATGGTAAATACTTTGAAATGACATGATGATAATGGATGACTTGATAAGATGATCGATGATAACAGTTAGTTCGAAGCAATGTTTGATAGGATTAAGACAGTTAGTGAGACAAATTTTTATACTGAAGTATTGAATTTCAGATCGATTTATTGCAATTTAAATTATTGTTTCAATTGATGTGCTAAAAATACTATTTATTTATTTATTTTTTGGAAATTTTACCGCCTGGACTGATAATTAAATAGTTTATTGTGTCCTGTAATTAAATTCTCCAGTGAGTATCTAAAAAGCTGCCGCTTTTTTCTGTTAGTAAAATTATATTAGATTAAAAAGCATAACGATTTTATTGTACAGAAAATTATCGCAAAATTTCACAAAACTTTTCTTTTATTCTAAAAATACTATTTAAATTTTAAACTCGAAATAATTTCAAAATATTGACAAATAAAATGAACTTTATGGATCACACACTTTATACGTCATTTATGGAATAAACCAGGTGATAATGGTAACAATTCATTCATATCAAAGTTATGATTAAAAAGTAGGATTCGCAACTTAAATTTCATCTTTTAACCAAATCATTATGGTTAATTTAACAGTGAAAAGCAGTATTTTATAATCAAAAAAAATCATTTAATGATTGTAGATCCAAAAAAAAAAAAATTCTGAATTTAATTAATTATATAGAATTTAAGTTAAATTAAAAATTTAAAAACTATCATTCTAATAATCGCGATTTTTTCCTGTATTATTTCATATTATTTATCTTTTTCTTGATACACACTAATCACTAATAGTATGGAATGATTTGAAATCAAATGTAATTGTGGGAATAATTTATCAAATTTATTAGATACTAAAAATTTGCAGAAATTTGCTGTAAAAGTTGTTGGTTTGTCTCAAATGTACGTGAAAAAGATTATTCTGTGACAATATTGTTATTTATTAAAAGAATGAAATAACTAATTTAGTTCAATTTTTATTCATTTATTTATTTATTTTTCATTCACTATAAAAAATTTTTTAATAATTCATTGAAAACAAAACAAAAAAAGAGTGAATTGTGTGAATGTGTTCACAATGATGTTCAATCATTATATATCACTAATAGGATATGTCTGTTATGCTTATCACTAATAAGATATATCTGTTATCAGACGTAAGACATATCATGATCATCCGTTTGAATTATATATCGTTCCAAATTATCAGGATCATTCTCTAACGTTGATGGATAATCCATCAATGGATTAGTATCATTCGACATTGTTTCATCTTCCGTAAAATGCAAATCAATCGGATTCATTTCATCAGATATTATCAAGGTTTCATTCGCAAAACGACTTTTCTCCATTTTGATGCATGAACTCTGGAAAAAAAAAAGAGCGAATTTTAGGAATAGAAAGAGAGAATATCGTGCTGCACGTGACACGATGAAAGAGGAAAAGTTTAACGTGTTATTCAACGTGTATCACGTGTAAAAAAAATTTTACATTTTCTAAGCATCAGATTGTTAGCATATTTTATATCATACATTTTCGTAAATATTTCGTCCTGAATTTCCATGCAATTTCGTTAGCTTATTCCTGATAGAAGTTAAAAATTAGAAATAAATTTAACTCAATCTTTATCAAAAATAAATTAAAATTTGCAAAAAGAGCTCTTTTACTGCTATCAGTAAGTTAAAGTTGGATCTTATATGAAGAAATAACTCGATTATCGGTACCATAAAGTTAAAATTTAGGAATTTCACCTATTCAAATATATTTCTTACATCTTATCGAACCTTTTTAATAAAAATTCTTTTCAAACTGACCGTATCATTTTGCATGCTCAATTCATAACCCGGTTTGCACTGGCAAGTGATTGAAATTTCGTTACAGTATGAACCATCCACATCACATTGCTTCTCAGCAATTATGGTATTCTTACAGAAACCACCAATGGTACCGTTCATACGTTCCTCCACCGAATCCATGAAGACGATTGTTGTTAAATCACGACATCGTCCAGCAATATCAATGAATCCTAGATTCAGAATCATTTCGGTTTCAGATTCCGATGCTAACCCAGTAGATAGCAGCAGATAAAAGCATTTTATCTCTATCTTTCATAAGATATTTTTAGCGAATCTAGTAAATATGAAATAGGAAATGAATCAAAATAAAATTACACAGGGACAAACTGATATTAATCGATTATCGATTCTGGTGAATTTATGAATGATTTAAACATAAGCAATTATAGTAATTAGTAAAAAAAAGTAAGAAGCACAATTTAATCAACCTTCTAACTCTCATTTACCTTTTATCTAATTCTTAAATTATAAAATATTTACCTTAAATCTCTCATCTATCTAGATTATACAGCATTCGCTCTATATCACTTAATTTACCTAGAATACAAAGTGTTCGCTCACCTGATATCTCGCATTTACTTCGATTATAAGTACTTAAATTGCTCACCTGATACTTTACATTACTTCACTCATTTACTCAAAGATTTTCGTCTTTCGTTAAAATTTATGCTTCAATACTGTTCCAAAACTCTCTCTGCACTTTCAATTATGTAAAAAAAAGTATCAATAAATATTAATTAATACTAATTAGGTATTAATTACAACAAAGCATACACACGCACACATAAATTTCTTCATATGTTCCAAGAACAAATATTAATTATAAAAAGTTAATGGTAGATATAAATTGTTTTAAAAAAGAAAGCATGTAAATTTCCTTAGTTCCTAATTATTTGATCGAATATGCAACAAATTTATACTAATAACTGAAATTTAAAAAAAATTTCGAAAAGTTAAAAGAAAAAGAACCTTCAGGACAGTGTGTGACACATTTTGACTGATGAATTAATTTATTCCGTGGACAGGTGCAATATTCCTGATTACAACGTGCTTCAGCAGTACGCATCGTACATTGCTCATTCTCTTTGCAACCTTTTTGACCGAGATAAAGCACTGAAATTGAGAAAAAAAAATTATTTAAATTAAGCAATTAATTAAAAAAACATCATTTAATTAAGCAATTTATTAAGAGAATGTAAATGATCCAAAAAAAAAGCAAACAAACGAACAAAATAATTAGTTTAAAAAAAGAAAAAGGAAACAAATAATTGAATAACTGAAATTTCAAAAAAGAAAAACATAAACGAAAAGAAGAGGAAAGTTTTTGAATTAAACTTAAAAATTTTAGAAATTTTATGAAATTTCAAAAAAGAAAAAGAAAAATGCAATTATTACATTGCATGCATTGTCCTTTAATTCTTGTTGAGCCTGGTTTACATCTAACATTATCAGTTGTATCAGCAGCTACCACTGTTCCCATACTTAGACTATTTGACATACTTGAACAGCACTGATAACGATTATACTGAGTGGAATAATGACATGAATACATCTGAGGGCACATTCCTGGATTGCAGCTCTTTACTTGATTCCATTGATCAATTAGAAGTTGCGATCCTTGTGGACAGCCAGATTTATCTTCAGCTAAAATAAGAAAATGAATAGCTGGAAGTGATAATCTTTCCTTTTCTTATAACTGTAAAAAGGAAAGGAAGCAATGGAATAATTGAAATAAGATAATTGAATAATAAATAGAAAAGTAAACAATGTGAAATAGAATGATTCAATAATAAAAGATAGGAATTAAATAGCGAAGCAGAACGATATCGAATGAAATGGATAATGTGGGTGGAATGATCGGAAAATACAAATTAGAATAAATAAAATAATAAAATAGTATTTAAAAAAAGCAGCTTAAAATAATTCAAAACTGAAAAAGGGGATAATTTGGACAATAAAATAGAATAATCGAAATAATGAAATTAAGGAGTTGAATTTTGGAAGAGGAAAATAAAAGGAGTAGATAAGAAATAGAACGAGTGATGGAGCAGAATAATTAGATATTGAAATAAAATAATCAAATAATGAAAGAAAATAATTGTATCGGAGTATACTGTAATGAAATTGTAACAATGATTTCGTAAAGAAACATTTCAAAATAATAAAAGAATATCAAAGAGAAATTTATTAGGATCAAATGCTTGCTTAATTATTAATTAATTTCCTAGTATTTACCTGGTTAATTTTTTTTAGCATTTATTTAATTTATAGTTTTTCCACTTTGAACGTTCTAATATATCAATCAAACATTTACCATTTGGAATCTTGTTCAATTCAAAAAGTTTACGATTTATTTTACTGGGACTCGTTATTAATAAATGTCATTAGTTAAAAAGCTTAAAACAAAAGATTATACCCATACCCGCGGGTAATTGCTGCCAATAAGGCTCAGCTTGGCCAATAAAAGTGGTATCAATTGGTGCACAGCAATATGAATTAAGCTTTTCAGCACTATAGATGCACAAATATTGGGCGATTGTTGGGCACGGCCGTAAAGTCATATGACAAGTTTGCGGTTCCTCATTTGCATATCGAACATACGGTATTTGACCCATTGGGCAATAACCTTTTTTAATTAATTAAATCACTCACTGTACATGAAAATTATATTATTAAATCATTTAAAAGATATGAAAAAAAATATGTGTATATATATCAAAAATGATTTTTGTAATTATGTTCGAATAAAAATTACCAAAAAGTATGACAAAACCTGGTCAGCTTGTTATGATGATGATTATTATGATCATTTTCTCACGATAATTATAATTATGATTGTAGTTTATTAATTCTTTAAAATAAAAAAATTGGGAATGTTCTAGATTTTTGCAACCTGCGGAAAAAAAAAGCTCTTATCAACACTGTTATCATATTGTATGGTAATTGTGACAGAAATTAATTAATTCTTCATATTAAAAAATAATTCCCACAAAATGTCTGCCATAAGAATAGAAGATTGATTTTTTTTTCCTTTTTTTTGGATGAAATTTTTATTGTAAATTTTAGGATCACATATATATTACCTATGTTGTTCCATATTGATTTACTATACTTTTTTTCAGAAAAAAAGATATCAGGCATATTAATTACTTTAATTCTATTAACAGCAGAGAAAGTTGAATAAAAAAAGAAAGTAACTTGAGTAATTTTTAAAAAAGTATTAAATATAACTGTAATTTTAAATAATTCCTAAAAGTTATTCATTCCTAAATGCTTTTTCATCATTTATTACAGTGATGCTGATCAATCACCAATGCTAATTTATATTCTCAAAAAAATGGAAGATAAAAAATGAAAAAAAAAGAAACTTACCTGTATAACGAGTATTTAAGTGTCCTGATGTACAGCACAGGTAATAGCCCGTTGTTGTGCTTTCTTGACAATGATAACCAGGTGGACAGTTATTAATTATCGGTGAACAAATTTGTGGCTCACTTGATACTGAAATAAAATTCAACCTTTTCCAATCCCACTCTTAATTGCAATTCGTTTTTGTCTTTTATTTTAAATTATCATACAAATAATTATGAGAAAATTGTGTGAGTCAAATGAAACTAAGAAATTATGAGATTTTAATTAAATTTTAGCAAAAAAAATTATGAAAAAATTGTAATTATAATTCAATTGGAAAAATAAAATCCAAAAAATTGTGAGATTTTAATTGATTTCTTTTTTTGCTTTTTTGAAGAAAGTCGCTGTGAAATCAGAAGTCTATCATTAAAGATAGAAATGAACACTTGATAATTGGCCAAATAGATAATTACAAATAGCGATAATTAATAAACCTGGTTCAATATACGCAATACCATCGAAACACACAGGTGCCGGTGAAAATGATACGGAACAACATAAATGTACGGTATTTACAGTTGATTTGATACAGTTGTAACCAGTCGGACAACGATTTGATCCAGCCGGACAAGCTAGCGGACGATTTGCATAGAGATATGATGAAGCACCGTTTGGACATTTCGCATCTGCCGCAAGATCCAAGCAACAATATGTAGTTGAACCATCTGCCGATGGATGACAACTTGAAGAAAAAAAAGAAAAAATGATTGGAAAAATTATTGATCATCAAAATGATTATCATTATAATTATTGAATTTTAGAAGTAGCAACAGGGATTCAGACTCTTCTGGAAGATTTTCAGATTCTCGTAGAAATATTTGTCACACAGCAAGAATCAGCTTGTCATTTTCGTTCTACAACAATACCTGCGTGGAGAATTGTTATGCTACTGCACAAATTGATGTCAAAATTTATTAGTCCAGTTCTGGAGAGAGAACTAAGAGAGATAAATTGAGTTTGAGATACTTTAATTTACCTGTAACCTGGTGGGCAACTATTGAAATTTAAGCTACATGTTTGTGGAACAGATAAACCGGGCGGTACATATGCTTTGCGTCCATTGGCGCATTCATACGGTGAAACAGGACAGCAATAATACAAACCACCTGATTTAGCTAATTGGCAAGCAAATTTATTAGGACATTGGCCACGACGTGACGTTAAGCATTGTCTTGGTGTTCGAGAGCCTAGAATTATGCTAATTAACAATAAAAATTTCATCTAATGTCAGTCACATCGAAATGTTTTATTCGATGTCGCAAATATAACAATTTTTGCTTCTGAAAAAAAAATTATTTGTTTTTAAATTTCTAATTAATATAAATGAACAGTAATTGTTGATATTTTCAATTGTTTGTCACTTTTCTGGTAAGTTAAAATTTACAAAAATTCAAATTTAGAGCAAAAAAAATGAAATTAAACGGAAAAGAAAAATCTTTTGAATAGCTAGAAACCGGAATTACAAAATACTCAGTAGAATTACGGAAATCGAAATTGCGAACATCTACCCAAATCATAGAACGGTGTTCGACCGTTCGAGCATAACGGTGTAATTAAATTGGAGCGTGGAAATTTCGATGCTGCAACCGGAACTGAGGCAAATTTACAACAAATATTGACATTCGGTACGGATGACACTAAACACGCTGTACCTTTTGGGCAGGGATCTAATTCTGAGCCACAAATTTGAACCTAAATAAAATGAACATAAATAAATAAATTTGTCACAGGCATTGTTTACTAATTGTAAATAGTAAACATAATTGTAAACAATAAACAATGTATAATTCAGCAAATATCCCAACTGTTTTGAGCTTCTGCCTAATACAACCAATGAATTTAGAGCATTTTAAATGCCGAAAAAACTTATCAGAGTTTCAGTAACTTTTGGTAATATTACTTTTCAAATAACTTTAACAAAAAAATTAAATTAAGATAACCTCGATGGCATAAGTGATAAGTGATCAATG
Organism: Setaria equina; assembly: GCA_003012265.1. NCBI lineage: Eukaryota > Metazoa > Nematoda > Chromadorea > Rhabditida > Setariidae > Setaria > Setaria equina. The sequence goes on from PQVD01001213.1 coordinate 7,798, forward strand.
CCCGATAATTTTAAGATTAAACTTATTGAAGATTTTGATAATTCATTAATATTATAAAGAAAAATGATAACAGTATCAATTTACAATACACCAAGATTGCGCTGACTAATACATTGTTTAAATACTTTTAATGGAAAAATCTGACCTATGTTTTCTTTATAATTTTTATTAAAACTAGTTAGCAATGTTTTTACCTTTTTCCTTTCTTCTTTTATAATTTTACTGAAACAAAAATACGAAAAAAAAACATATATTAAAAGATGATCAAAAAAAAAGAAAAAACGGAAAAAGATATTTCTAAATTAGATAAATAATTCGTTGCTCTTTGCATTAAATCATTTTTACAAATTTGCAATTTTTCTTCTTTTCTTTTTTTTTTAATTTCTAAAATTTCACCAACCTTATGACCGGAAATAAGATTAGCTTTTCCTCTCAAACATGCTGGCTTTGCTTTGCAACATAGGCCATCCAATGATGGATAACGATTTAGGCAAATATATCCACTGGGACAAACATCGTCACCATTTATTTGACAATGTTGACCTGTTGTTGAAAGATTTGCTGGACAACTGATGTCCGAATTTATTGAATTTATATTCAGTGATTTATGTTCCAATCGTGAACAGCACATATAAAAACCTTTCACTGAGCTAAAAATTTTATTATAACTCGAATTTTTTTTCTCGTAAAACAAAAAAAAAAGAAAAAAAACGGAAAAAATTGACAATTTTAAACTCTTTTAAACTCGAGCAAATTAGTTGTGCTTTTTTTTTCTGTCTTTTCCACCTGGAAATTAATTTGTCGAGCATCGTTTATAGAAAAAAAAATTTGCAACAAGAAATAAGGAATTAATTAGATAACATTTTTATTTTTGTAAATATACAAGAAAAACAATCAGCCTCTAATACTATCTAAATAATTAGTGTGAAATAATTGATGCAAAATAATTAAACAAAAATTTTCCAAATGAAAAACAAGAATATTAATGTGTTGAAATTTTACCTTTCCACACATTCTGATGATGATGGACAATTTTCTCGATCTGGTTGACAATTTACAGTCGAATCAGAGCATAGAAAAGAAAAAATAATTAATTAATTTTATGTTCCACATTGTTGTGAAATTTATTTCAAATACCTTGATAAAGTATTTCATATATTTGGAAAAAAATGCGGTCCTTCTTGCCACATTTGATTTGAAAATATTTTAATAATATTAGAAAGAAATAGAAAGAAAAAAATTTACCTGGAATAATATACGGTATTCGTTGTTTTGGACAAACTGCTTCTGTTTTACAACAAATAGGCTTATTTGTTGTTGATGGAACACAGGAAAATGCTTTTGGGCAGGAACCGGCAATATTTAATTTGCATACCTAAATGTACCATAACCATGTGTAATAAATAAACAAAATATACTGTAATGAACTGTAAAGCATACTGTATTTAAATCGTATAAAAAATATTGATTTCATTATGGATTATTTGTTTGGAAACGATGCATTTCTGGATATCAGCTCTGTTTATGTCAATTTGTTTTCTTTTTTTTACAAATTTCTCTTGAATGATGTAAACCACTCCGTTTTTCTATATTAATTAATTGTTTTGTTTTTTTTTTTCTTTATAATCCTCTCTCTATTACTTAATAGTTTAATTATTTTCTGCGTAAGCAGCGAACAATTAATTAATCAATCCATCCGCTACTTCATTTTTTCTTTTTAGAATTACAGTGGGTGGAAAAGACTGAAGCATTTGATATTGCAAATAGAAACTCGTAAAGTATGAAGTATGGACATTGCAGGTGTGACAAGCAGAAATTCCTAAAGTTAAGTGTAGCAAGTTGGTGTCTTGAAGTATGAAGTGTAGCAGGTAAAAGTTCTGGAGTGCTAAATAGATAATTTGAAGTATTAAATGTTTAAATAAATGCAACTCTTAAACAGATGATGTGCGGTAAATAGGACTTTCGAAATGGTCAAGAATAAACTAACAAGTATGTCAATTCTGAGCTATCAGATTTGATATACAAGGATAAATTAAAGCATAATAAATGAGATCCCAAACTGTGAATTGTAGCTACTAGAAACCTGAGGTAATTTCTTCCCATCAGCGATCATATATGGTGACATTCCCAGTGGACAGCTGCCAAGTTTTGCCGATTTGTCAACACAATGTTTCATGCATGCTTGTTGAGTTGCAAAATGATTTGCGGTACCACCACAACCTGTAAATTAAATTAATTCCGAACTAATATTATAATTAATGTGGAAATTAATTATAATTAAGGAAAAACAACTTGCCAGTATTTAAGAATAATATGCTACCTTCGTTTATTTCAATTTTACCTCTTTTTTCCATTACGAATATAAATTTCATTCTTATCATCCTTCCCCTAATTTTTTTGATTTTTCATTCATATTTTTATATTTGATTTTAATTTTCTGCTAAATATTTAGTTCTTTATTACAAATAAAAGTTTTTTTTTATACCTGAATACATGAATTGCATGCAATTTTCAGTGATTGGATTATAATACCAAGCAGTTCGTTGCATACCACCAGCACATGATCGTCCACTACTCATCGATACTGAACATGCAAATTCTGCAAATTTCAATGGAATTAAAATTTATCAATATGAATCCTCTATATATCATCTCAATGATAACGTAAAATCAGTTATCAATGATAAATCGCCAATCAAAAAACTTTTATTTAAGAAAACATCCTTCTATATTGATATTAATGATTTTGTTGAAAAAAAAAATTTTTTTTTTGTTATAAGTACTGAGTTACCTGTACTATCATTGTATTCGAAAGCTTTTTCATAACACTCATAGCTGGGAAATTGCTATAGTTTCATATATGAATGATTCTTTTAGCTTTTTCTTAACAATTCAAATCATTGTTATCAGGAAAGTCTTAATTCTTACTTGGATTATACGGTAAATGTATGTTGGTAATAGTATACAGTATCCAGTGCAAAAAGTTTACCTGATTTTGGGCAGCAGTATTGATTGGCATTACAGTAGTATCCAGATGGACATACCATTGATGTTGTACACTTCTGCAACTTCCCACTTGGATCTTTCAATGGAGCGCTACCGTCGCATACTGAAACACATAATAATACTAATTATCTATCAAAATAAACGAATTGAAATATACGATAAGCAATAATTTCAGTTCAGTCATAGGGTATGAAGCATACCGTATCAACCGCTTACGTATAATTTTGTAATTCTTATCTATGAACTATTCTTAAATGATTTAAATTGTATGGTAAGATAAATGTAATTGTAGCGATACAGTAACATTTTGCACTGAATTATTCACTAATAACATATTACTAATCAGAAATAAGATATCATAATGAAATACGGCATATAAAATCATCCGAATAAAATAATTTTTACCATTTCCTTTCTTAATTAAATTAATCAATGTAAATTTCCACTGCATTAATTAGATTAATTAATAACCTTCATCACGATTAGATAAGCAAAATTCTTCACATTCCATTTTGCTTCGAAAATTGTTATTGCTACCGGAACATCCAAAGTATTGAAACGATCGACACTCTTTTGCCGCTCGATCAAAGTAGTATCGTTGGAATGTTATTTTTCGACCGAAACAATTTGTTCCCGCAGATGGCATTTCGTTGCAAACTATTTCTGCAAATCTCAATCATACCCAGATGAGAAAAGGTAACCTATGGGTATTTTCTGAGCATATAATTACCATATTATGGATCAGAAGCAGGTATGTTATGGGCATACTGAAGCTAATAT
>PQVD01001216.1:0-11029 GCA_003012265.1 Setaria equina
CCCTAAATTGGCTGCTACGTTATTTATTCATTAATTCTTAGAGGAAATGTTGCAGCAAATTAGCGAAAAAAGATACTTGTGAATGAACGGAATGATATTTTTAATTCAATAAGATAGCACTAACAAAAATATCTTTTATTTAAGCAAAGAATAAGAAATAAAAGAAAAAAATAATTTGAATGAAATTCATAATTTTCTAGTTTCCTATAATGGAATTATTAGTGAATGGTTACACATCAGAATCATTTGCTTCTCCATCACAAAAACTCATAGGTGATCGGTTACCTGTCCTCCAAAAGTCCCAAAAATTACAGTCAAATGAATGACTGAATATCAAAATGAATAGTTATCAGTTTATGAAAGTGTTATTACTTTCAACTTATTCATCAAATTAATTATGTTACATATATTATTTAGATGTAAATCGATGCACAGTAGAAAAAAGATGCAATATCTGTGGTGACTGATAAAAGATCTCACTTACTATTATATTCATTATGAGTTGGCTCTACCTGTACAGAAATTACAAGTTCGAGATTTGGAGTTAATGATGAACCAAGAATTGTACCTCGTCCGTGTTCTGAGTTTTAAATATCAGTGATAAGTATGGAAATCTGAAACTAGCACTGGCAACGTATCTTTGATTTAAAAGTTTCGACTCAAACCACACTGGGAATGATATTATTTTATGCGACATATTAACAACAATAGCATTATTGTTTCATATAAAATGTCATATTATTTGGTTTTATCATTTCACCAATTGATAAATTCCTACTTTAACATCAATGATATTTGAATGAAAGGCGAAAAGTGGAAAGAAGAAAAAACGGCTGAAGAGGAAAGACGTAAACACGCATAATGGATGAAGACATTTTGCTTGCTCTTTGATGAAATTTCCAAAAAAGAGTTGCTGTCTGCCACTTTATACGTCAATTAACACGACGATAAAAGGAATGCTTCACAATTTCATAAACATTTCAAAAAAATGAAAGAAAAAAAAAAAATTTCCTCCTTAGTTCTATTCTAAAGCTACGACTAAATTCATATTAATATGATAAGTTTCTCAATTTATCAGATAGAATATGATACTATCAAGATCTTTTTATTGTTTTTAAGATATCATATTGCTCTTTCAGCTGAATAAAAATAACATCGATTGATAAATTGCTCGAAATTGCAAATTAATTAAAATCAAATGAGTAAAAAAGGAGGAAAAATCAAAATCAAAAGATTTTTGAAGCGAATATTAAAAATACATATTAGACCGGACTGAAATATTTCAACTAACTAAGCTAATAAAAATAAGACTGAACCTTTCAAGTTGTATCGTAATTTGCCATATTTTTCAATCTTCCTTCTTGCATTCATCTTTTAGTTATTAGATTTACTCTATGATTCAAAATGGCAGCAAAAAATAATAAGATAATCTAAATATATAAAAAAAGATGCAATGAATATAAATAGTTACGAAAAATTTTATTGTAAATGAAAAGTTTTCAGTGGGAAAAGTCAGTTGCAATGAACAGCTAATCTGTGAATCTAGCTAGGTTAAATAAATTGTCTAAGTAAGCAATAAGCCAAATAATGCTTGGCTCACAAGCATTTTGATTAAAAAAAAAATTATAGAAAAAATGAATCTTTCAATCTAATAACTTTTTTTTTATTTAAAAAAAAAATGTATGGAAATAAAAAAAAGAAATTCTGTTGAATAAATATAAAACAAAAAAAAAACAGTCTGAAAAGGAAAATGAGAAAACAGTAATTACAATAGAACTTTGTAATTGGAGAAAATGCCGTACAAAGCTTCAGTTAAAAATTTCAACCAATCAGAAAAAATAAACGATTGTTTAACTTAAAAATTAAAATATAATACTGTAATTTACTTAGGAAGAATTCAAGAACAACAACAAATTTTTCAGCAATTAGGGCAGAATTAAAGCGACAACAAATTAATAACTTAAATCGTAAGAGGATATGAATTAGATGTAATTTACAGAGTAAAATTTAAATTATTTCAAAAATAGGCCATCTAACAAAAAAAAAGAGAGACGAACAAACATAACTGATTTAACCAACACACGATTATTCCTTCTAAAAGATAATTTCAAACATCGTAAAATTAAAAAACATGATTAAAACACTTCGTTTAGATGAAATTTATTAATTTAAAAAAAATACATGTACTCAAATTTAATGGCTTATTTTAAGTCATCAGTAAAATGATAATAATACTCGTAACTTCTGAAATTGCAAATTACAAAGGCAATTAATTCTTCATAAATTGGAAAAGTTAACATTAACATAAGCAACGGAAATTAATTACAAATAAAAGTAAGATAAAAGAGCAAACAAAAGAAAAAAAAAACTGCAACTGATCGGCTAAATTTAGAATATCATAGTTTAAAAGGGAATGGCAAAAGGGATAAAACATAATATGCTAATAACTAATATGAATTTATTGCTAATGTAAAGAAAGTCAAAACTTTTTGAAATATTTCACGAAAAAATTAAAAACATTTTAAAAAATTATTAAACATTTAAATGATACTTTCATCATTGATTTATTGTTGTTTTAGAACCACTTAACATCAATCCATCCATTTGAACCATTATTAATCCAAGCATGATACTTTTTTCATTGAATCAAAAATACTAAAATATTATAATTGCAGTAATTTAGTGGTAAACAAAAAAATTAAAAATAAATACAAATAGTGTAGCTAAAGCAAATAATTACAATTAATAATGGGTTGAAAAATTCATCTTGTTCGAAAAAAAAAATTTGAAAATAAAACATTTTATTATAAAAGAAAAAAAAAGAGTAAATTGTAATTAAAATAAAAGTGACTAACTTGGGAATATATTTCAAATCTGATGGTGAAAGAAGGAAAATTTAAAATTTTTTAACCTCAGATAGACACTTTTACATAAACAACATTTACTTTTGGACAATTAATTGTTAAAATTATTAACTGGCAAATAAATAATTTGCAGTCATATTAAAACTGAAAAACTAATAACAAACTTATTAAATTTATAAGCACATGAAATTGTAAAAATGAAAAATTAAAATTAAGAAAAGTTCTATTTACAAATTGTTCAAAAAGAAAAAAAATTTAACTCAAATTTAAGACAATTCAAATTTGAATAGTAATTTTACTAAATTAAAAACAATTTTAATAATTTGAATCATAACTAACAACTATGAAGCCAATTGAAAAACTAGCATAATGATTTTCAAATAACAATGAATAAAAAATTGAAACATTTTTTCAATAAAAAAGGAAAAAAAAAAGAGAGCCTAGAAAATTCCCTGATTTAAAGCACACTAATTTAAAAAGTGAAATGAGCAAAAAGTCATTAAATACTAGTAGGAAAGTCATGTCTTCCCACAAATAAAGAACTGAAATAATAACAGGGGAAAGTTGGAAAAGTAAAAGTGTGATAAAGTTTTAAAAAAAAGTGCATAGATGGAAATAACAAAATTGCAATGTTGTTTAGTATAATTTGTCGAAAAAACTATGAAAATTTTGATTATCACCAAAAGTTTTTGTTCAGTAATGAAATGGAAGTTCAAAATGATAGCGATTAGTAATTAGAGATAACAATAATCAATTTAGTGATAGCAAACAGTACTGATAAACAAGATATGCATAATTAAATAGCACTGATAACAGCACTGAAATCAGTGATAATGATCATATGAGAATTTAAAAAAAAAACTAAAAATGAAATTAGAAAAACAGTTCTTCTTAACATCATCATTTTCTTTCTACACTGCCAATTCTTCTAGCATTTTTTTGTTTCTGCTTTTTTCGCTTTTTCCTAAAAATTTCAAACTATACCCATCCATGTGACATTTGACATGATTTCTGAAGTAATTTAGCTGCTTGCACTGTGCTAACTAATTTGCTAACGAAGAAAAACTCTCAAAAATTTTCGCATTCCTAAATTTCTTAACAAATTTACATCCCTGGAAAAAAAATGTCTAAATTTAAATTTCCATCTTAAATGATCAAGCTGAACTGTCTTTTTTAAACTAATCCTGAAATATTTTGCATCTTTTATTAATTATTATTTTCCAAACCATCAGAAAAAGTTCGGAAACATTTTAATCAGCTTCAAAGTTTAACTTCCTGTTTCACGTTATCAATGTCTGTCTTGAATTAGCTGTGGAAATTAATAAATGGTATTCTGTTTTCCGACCACTGTTTTTTTTTTCCTTCTGCAATGCAAATTCAATTCCGATTTTCGATCAGGAAATTTTCCGTTTATTTTTGAAACTTTTGTGAAATCCGTGTGAAATTAGATTTTGAAGTATTTATTTCCATTGGATTTTTGCAATGAAACTTGGAAAACAAAAAAAAGAAAAACAAAAAAAAAAAAAAATGGAAATATTCAATGAATTATCAAAATTTGCAACTTGGATAAATTTTGTCTTCCTTTTGAAAAAAGTCACACAACGAAAGGAAACTTCCTGCGTGCAAATTAGTGTTTGATAGCATTCCAACAACTTTATTCAGGCTTTAGTTTGGACTTTCTTGGCTTAGAATAGTGAAAATTTAATTTTAATTTCATCCATTTTCATTTCAAAATTTACCCGGACATTATTCAATTGTAGTGGATTAATCATTTTTCAAGCTTTACAAATTCCAATCAGTTTTTAATAGATTTTGAAAAAAAAAAAAAGAAGCTATTATAAAACTTATTAAGCATAAAGGCAGCTATGAGGAATTTCGATGAGAGTAAACTATTTTCTCTAGCAGCAGAAGAAACTTCCATTAGGTGCTTTAAAAATAAAAATTCATCTGAAGAAAAGACTAGCACACTAGTTTTATGGAAAAAATTTTCTGAAATTTAAAAAGAAATACTCGTTAAATTCTTAAAATATAGTTCAAATGTCACAAATATGTTACATTTTATCTTCCTTTCTTTAGCACAAAGTTTGCTTATCTGCAGCAATAAATGCATTGCTGATTAAATTTTGAAAATTTTAAATCTTTCTAATTTTAAATGATCATTGACCGTTTTCTTATCAATACTATTGATAATTTAAATAAGAAATTTGCTGCAACAAAATTGTCATGCAATTTTTCGTCTTCGTTAGCCAGCTATTGAAAAACCAAATGCCAAGATATATTCTCTGCTTATCAGTATTTGAAAAAGTGATTATCTGTTGTTATCATTGGAAAAGATTTGCATTGATAACTTATTCAGGTCAACTTCTGTACTGCCTTCGTCCTTGTTTCAGGATAATTCTTTTATTTTAATTCGTCCTTTTCCTTTTTTCTTTTTCTTCTCTTGTTTCTTAAATCAAGATGAGCAGAAAGTTAGAATTTCCAGTTCTATGCAGAAATTAATCTTTGAACAGACATGACTGTAGATTCTTTTTTTTTTTTCGTTTCAAATTCCTTCCCTTCTAGATTGCCTTCAGGAATTCTTTTACATTTTCAATATCACAAATGTTCTGCAAAATTTTAAACCTGAAATTTTATGTTGCCAAAAATTGAAGTAGAAAATGCCATTGATTTACAGTGTCCTCCTAACTTGGAAAATCAGTTAGAGCTTCATGATCATAATGCATCAAAAGTGAATTTCATTACATGAATGATGCATTCCAGTAGTATTTCCTGATAATGATGGTAATCTACAAAATGCGATCATCATTCTAAAATGACTGGAACAAAAAAGAGAAATATCAGGAAACTGAATCAGAATAGAAATAGAACAGAAGGAAAAACTATAAAAAATTTTCCACTTTCATACTTCATCAGTATATGCATTACTTCCAAAAATCTAGCCATTAATTTGAAGCTGTACAGATACCTGAGATACATTTGAAATTTAATTTCCAGTACTGTATACTAGTTTTAAGCATTCAGGAAGCCTTCGAAGGATTCAGTTTAATAGCTGTGAAACGAAGCAAGCCAAAAAAGCTTTTCGAATGTTAAGCTGGAAATGAAATTTAAGTAAAATTTAAAAGTTTTAAATGTTTCACATTTCAACTCCCTTCTTTCTTTTATCTGTTCGACCAAATTGGATTTCATGATCTTGTAATCCGAGAACAATCTTTTCTGACAAACTTCTTCAAAATGTATTATTATTCGAAAACAAATATAATATGAGAATTACAAACGATAAGGAACAAACTTACGAAGAATCCATCACACCTTTCACGTTATTAATCCATCAATTACATCAATAATTAATTTTCCACATGAATAACTTCTACTTTATTTTAGTAGTGGTCAAGTTTTGCTAAGTGAAAAATGATTCAATGTGTTTGCACCATATCGATAGTAAACTTCATTTCATTATCTCCTACTTCGCTTTCATTTATGGTGATATAGGGAAATTTTTTTCACAAAACTTGTTCTGATAATTCCTTAAAAAAAAAAAAAAAAAAAAAAAACAAACATTCAAAAAAAAAAAAAAAAAAAAAAAAAAAATAAAAAAAAAAAAAAAAAAAAAAAAAAAACCATTTCATGAAATTTGCCACCTAGATGCTTTTACTGTCTTTCAGATGAGCTACACTGGCCAGTCATTTGTTCCTCTCCGGTTGACGTAATATACGTAATCATTTGTTATTCTTCGGTTGACGTAAAATATACGTAATCATTTGTTGCTCGCCGGTTAACGTAATATACATAATCATTTGTTTCTCTCCGGTTGGCGTACTATACACAATCATTTGTTGCTTTCCGGTTAAAGTAATATACGTAGTCATTTGTGCCTTTCTCTTTAACGTACTACATGTATTCTTTGGTTAGCGTATTTTTTTTTTTAGTTGTTCTTCCAGCAGAATAGTAATAAGTATTTTTTTTCCACTTACTCAAATGACTTATTTACTTGTTTGACATTTATTTCATCATTTCTCGCATTTTACTAACAACCTTCATCTGTTCTCTTTCCATTTAATAAATCAAAAAAAAAAAAAAGAAAGGAAAGATAGGGAAAAACAAAATAATAAAACGCTCCAGGAAAATGAATTATTGTTTGAGATCATCCAGAAAAAGGCTCAGGGAAAAATGAAAAATAATAAAACTCTCCAGGAAAACGAATTATTGTTTGAGATCTTCCAGAAAAAGCTCACTCTTTATTGACACCGAAAGACGGATCATTCTTTAAGATCATACCAAAAAAAAAAGATGAGTCTTTGGAGCTGTACCGAAAAATGGATCAGGCTTTAGGACTAGATCGGAAAACAGAGCAGTCTTTAGGATCATATCGAAAACGGATCATTCATTAATGCCTTACCGAAAAATTCGGATTGTTCGTAATATTACTAGTGACACGCAAGACATTATGGTATTGTTGCTTCATACCTTATATAATAGTGCTGTATTTTCACGACTTTTGACCTTTTCTAATCTAAACTTTGATTTTTCAAGTAGAATGACCTCTGAATCATCGTGCCGTCCTCTCATCCTTATACAGGAAGTTAAATCTCCTTGTTGTCGTCTTACATTCCAAGAGCGTCTTCATTTTTACGTACATTCGTGGAACGTGAGCAGCAAAACTCTGTGAAATACTTCGTCAGTTTTTTAATTTTTACGTTTTTCATCATCAGCGTAAGTGTAAGATTATGATTAGCAATACATTTGTTCGTGAGTGAAAGATTTGAGGATTCCTCCTGAAAGTATAGATACTTGAATGAATCTTGTTAGGTGATAATTCGAATGATTTTATTCACATTCATACATACCAAACTTTTTTCTTTGAAATTTCAACTAAAAATAAATTCTTCAAAGTATTATTAAATGTTATATTTTATCATCTCTCATTTAACATTAGGTGTTTGTTTGTGAAATGTGTAAGTTTGCTCACTTGATAAGCTTCTTGTCGTCGTGTTATGGTGATAATGATCCTTCCGATAGCTGATAAGGAGAATTCCGAGTTATCGTTATTTTAGCAATATGATATGCAATGAAACGGGTAAACCGGTACCGTTTCCGAGTGGATTCGTTCGTAAAACGTATTCGTCAATACGCTGTTCACGTCAGACTCAACGGACGCAGCTAGAAAGTGTTGAGAATCCAAATTCTGATGAGCAACAGCAGAATCTTCGACATCAAAAGTGCAGTACGATTAGCAAATTACGTCCTTCAACTATTCACTACCCATTTAGTACTGAACATGACGTGAAGCGTACGACCACTGGAATCAGTTCCTGTATTTTTGTCCGTGGTCCTGCTCAACTTCGTGATTCACGTCGTAAAACAGCAGAACAATGGCAGTCCAAGAAAGTTACTAAAATAAATGATGAGAATTGTTTGGAGGAAATACGAATCGGTCAGAAAGTTAAATTTTCACCTGCTGCTGCTAATAATAATAATAAATCATTTTTTCGAAATCTGAAAAATATCATGGAGAATAAGGAACACTTTCAACTTTCTAGCACTGAACATATTGAAGGTGCTCGAACTCACTTCTTACCATCACTTTTTTCATCATCAACAATCGCTCTAAAATCAACAAGCTATAATTTGCCAACAAATTACAACACAATGGAGCATAAATGGAAGGATTTATATTTTAAATCTTCTGAAATTCCAGAAAATACATTTGGACAAAATCAAAATGACATAGTAAGTGACTGTCGATTTAGTTAGAAAGTCTGGCTAACGATTTTTGTTTATTATCACCACCATTGATGAACTACTATTGAGTCCATGTGTTTTTGTTTTTAGTTTTGAATCTTGTGATGCTGTTTTTCAATTTTGAATCTTATGATAATGATGATGGTGATGATGATGATGATGATGATGATGATGATGTTTTTCAATTCTGAATCTTGTGATGTTATTTTTCATTTTTATGATTAATTTTGAAAATTCATTTCCGTAATTTCAATCGAAAATAATTATCATATTTCTATCTTATTTCTCTCATTACAACGATGTCGTGAGTAATTAATCATATCAATTTGTAAATGCGTCATTATTGTTTATTTCTTTATAAAAACAAAAAGAAAAAAAAAATATTGATATTGACAAGTTATTGATAAGCATATTGGAAACTACTGCTAATTTCTGCTATTTATAAAGCAAAGCATTGATGTAAATGAAATCATTACTACAATTTTTTTTTTCTTTCAGCATGGCCATGCCGGTGCTCTGAAAGAATTAAACCATTATCATTTACCCTTACGAAAAAAGTCAATTATAAGTAGGAATACCGGTTCGAGCGATGAAACAGGTAGTCGACAACGAGTTGCTTCATTTTCAAATTTGCAGGTTTGTTAATTATTTTCTTTGAATTCTATGAAATAAGTTTTTGTCATGCATAATAAATTCAATTAAAGAAAATAAATTTGATAATATTTCGAAAACGATCATAGTACATCATTCGTTTTATAAAGGAACTTGAAGGGGAAGCAAAGTTTATTTTAATGCTGTTGTAAATTGCAATATGTTTTATTTTCTAAAATATTTGTTAGTAGTTGGCAACAAATTTATAAATTAACCATATATATTATCGATATATTTTCGCTCCACTTTGTAAATTTTAATATTGCAAAGAAGTTGACTATAGTCTAATAATTAATTTAAGGGAAATAGAGATGCATATCCCTATTTTCCCTAAATTAATTAATTTTATTAATTTATATATAATGCAACCAAACGGCAAAATAATTGCTGTTGTGAAAAAGAATGCCTCGTTTTTGTTATTTTATTATCATAACTTCTACATCCTTATCAAATCGTATCTTTTCATTCTTCAATTTCTTTCCTACCATATTTTCCTTATCTTTTCCAATCAATTACTACAATTTACCAATCATTTCAAAGTCTAACTTTATTTGCATTAAAACTTCATATGCCTTTTTTTTTTCATTTAAATGCATTTCCCAGTAGCTTTCGCCTACTCTGTGATGATAAATAAGGATATGATAAAGAGTAATTCTTGGTAATCTCAGCAGAAAGTTTCATAGAAATTAAAGAAATTGAATTTTTTTTTCTTAATTTTTCCAGAACTTACCGTAAACGTATGCATGCATGCATTTGTGTAAGCATTTAAGACAACAGCTAGGCCATAATCGTGTATTAAGACAACAACTAGGACATAATTGAAGGGATAAATGCCATACCATTAGATGTAGACCTTATAATAAGAGTCTTTCAATAACCGCTTATTGGCTCGAGCAATATAGTTTTAAATGTTAATTTCTATGATTTGAAAAGATTGAAAAATAAAAACGATCAATGTAATTATGCATATTTCAGTATTTCCTTTATACTGTAAGCATTGTACATATATCATGCCGTTATCATTAATCATAGCTTTGCCCTTCCTTATAAATGATCACACTAATAGTGATAAAATAATATAGAATCGATATTTTATAAATAGTGAAATTGGCTGCAACACCACAATGAAGTTATATAATCTCAACAATAAACAGTGTTTTATAAATATTGTATCTTCTTTAGACGTAACTTCTATTTTATTAAATATTATTATTAACGATCAATACTGAATGAGAAATATGACAACCTAATGAAAGGTTAATCCTATTGACTTAATGATATTTTCTGTTTACATAGGGCATTTTTAAGTTCCTTTTTTTTCTCTTTTCGTAATTATTATCTTTCTAATCACTGTGATCCACTGCGATTGCAATATGTAAAAGTCTCGATTAAATAATTATTATCATTATATCATATTGCATCCCTTAGCGGTCATCCGGAGAGCTTTTCCATCATAATTGGCATCGTTACCATCATTAGACCAAGCCATCTCATTGTTTTTTCATCTTCTGTCGCTTCATCATTGTTAAATCCAATCGATCCTGCTTGCATTTTCGGACAATCCAACTTCTTTCGTTTTTTTTTTTTTTTAATCTCGAAACGCATAGTGAAAGAGGCTTTGGCTTCCTCGCAATGCAATCAATGAGCACTTGTGCCATACTTTTGAAGAAGATTGTGTTCCAGTTTTTGATGATGACACAAACTTGAGCATTGCTTCTTTGACGTTTACATTTAATAATATGTCGCGTGTCGCCGAGATTTATTATTAAGTAAAA
>PQVD01001217.1:3493-14556 GCA_003012265.1 Setaria equina
TGGCACAAATGCACGTACAATAAGCATACTCATAATGGCACAAATGCAAAGGATACAGAAATGCACGTACATCAGAGATACTCATAATAGCACAAATGCACGTACAATAGGCATACTTATAATGGCACAAATGCACATACAAACAGGGATACTCATAACGATACAAATGCACGTACAACAGGGACAATCTTGGAGATGTAAATGCACGTATAATAGGGATAGTCATTCTGTAGATATAATTTCATCCATAAAATACAGACGTCATGTCAAAATAAAACAAACCATTGCAGTAGGAATGACAAAAGAGTATGACGTGAACATTTTTTCATGGAATCACGTATAGCATTGATGCATGCATAATCAACTATGCTATTGTAGTTTATCTAGAGTTATTGAATAATGCATTCATTAATTACTGGAACAGCAAATAAGTTTGTTCTCTCTGATTCATTTGAACAATTTCTCGATTCTATTAAATAAAGTTGAATTTACAGTGGAAATTTTGAAGCTGCATGTAAAAAATGAGATTGTTTAAATTAATTCAATTTTAGTCTTATTGAATTTTGTTCGAGAATTCACAGTGTAACATTGAAACATGCTTTTAAAATGACTAACATATCTATAATGTGCAGTATTTCTTTTAACAATAGTTTTTTGTTTTATTAGCGAAGCAAATCTTCTTCATTTCGTTGTTCGAAAAATTTTTTCTAATACATTCTCCCTCTATATTTATTTAATTTTTCGTGTAAAATTTTCGAATTTTGAACTACTCTGGTATCTGGTGGCAAAATTTTTAAATTTTACAAAACTTTTGCGACAGTTTTTTTTTCTTTTCTCGCAATATATGTTTTATATTTTTAAGTTTTGTTTTTTTTTTTTTTTAACTAATTAGCATGCTAGTGCTAATTACTGGCAGGAAGGATTGAATTTATTATCCCTTATCATTGAAATGTTTAAATTTTTTCAGGTAAAATTGAATTTGATTTTATTGATAAATTAAATTATTATCAGTTTAGAGATTTCGAAAGGAGAAAAATATATATATATTAGGAATTTTTTTAGCTATTCAGAAAAAAAAAGAAAATACTTACTCCAATGCTTCCTGACTTTTTTTCTTTCTTCTTTTGCCATTTCTTTGTGGAATTTGTGACAGCTGAGCTAAATTGAGTCTGTTCATTTGACAAATCTATGTATCGCTTATTTTTCATCTTCTCTTTTTTGCTTCCACTCATTTAGTACTTTAAAAAAAAAAAAAAACTTTTCGATTTGCTTCTTCTAATTTATGCAATCTTTTTTTTTTTTTTTTTTTTTTTTTTTTTTTTTTTTTTTTTTTTTTATAAATTATTTTTTATTTTTTTTTTTTTTTTTTTTTTGTTTTCTTCTTTAAATAATATTTTATATTTTTTTTTTTTTTTTTTTTTTTTTTTTTTAAAGAGTTTGTATAAGGAGACAGTGTTTGTTATGCTCTCCATATGGTCCCTAATGCCGTAAACTTTTTCAGAGCTATCCCTGCAGTTTTCAGTGGTGTGAATTGTGCCTGAGGGAAGTACATAGTTCGAAGCTACCTTGCCATATAAGGCAACATCACGTGGCGCAACCAATGTTCATATGTCCTCAGTGCAAATTTAGCTCGAGTTACTCGAAGAATAACGTCAAAAGTCATATGTCAACGGTGCATGGATTAACCGTAAGTCCATTTTCAATTCTATTTCCGTAATCCTTCCAAAAAACATCACTGCAACAGTCGTCCAGTATAGATTACATCTTGGCTTAGCTTTTTTGTTAATCACTTCTTTTTTGTTAGTCTACTTTTCTTTGTTAATTATTGCTTAGTAGCTTCCTTTGCGTAAATCATAACTGTACGAGAAGAATGTTAAGATGGATGATTTGCTGCATATTATCATTTTAACGAAAGAGTAAACTCTGAATATTATAAGATTATTATTTTACAATCTTCACTGTTTGAAAAGAATTTGACTGTATAAAAAATAAATTGTAATATGTAATGTTTTAAAGTACATCGATAAAAAAAATGAAGCATTATTAAAATATAAAGTAGACTTCTACAAGTAAAAAAAGCTCGTTAATAGGCACTGCGGAGAAAGCACAACTATTAATGAACATAAGAAATGCATTTTTTCGTAAAATGCGTTTTTTTTTTTTTTTTTTAATTATTATCAATTATTTAGAAATCTTAATCTCTTTGCTTCTCATATTTATTCTTTTTTTTTTTTTTTTTTAAAAACAGTACCAAAATTTTACNNTTTTTTTTTTTTTCAGGAAGAACCAATTAGTCATATGGAAGAATATGCAGATGAAGTGGAGCAGTTAATGAAAAGGTGTTTTCCAACCGTTCGTGGCCGAGGTCGTCCGGTACATAGTAATACGCGACTTTCAACTGCTCCTTCATCTTCCGCACCTGTTTCAGAATCCAGCAATAACACAAGACGAAATAGCGCTAGTTCCGTAGTATCGACCAATAGAATCACAGTAATCATTCAGTAGTAATAATCACAAACACTTCAGTTTTAAGCAGTTTTTCTTAATTTAGTTTACTTATTTCATGTTTTTTCCATTCATGAATTGTGAAAGGAGTTAATACCCATGTTTCAAATTATTGAATAAAATTAAACTTTGCAGACTCGATACACTCACAGTCATCGTCGCAGAGGTGTCAAACATTCAGCACAGGAAACATCCCATGAATTTTATTTGCCGGTCAATAATAAACGGGTCAAGAATGAAGACGACTCTCATAAGTAAGGTTGCTCGAGAAAAACTACAAGGTCATGTCTAGTTAGTCTGCGTGTGATCCATTATTTTTTCCTTCTGAAAATATTGTTGTTTGCAGAGAATCAGAAGTGGCGATCAGTCAAACGCCAATCGGTGCTTCCGGTCAGAGTTCTCCAAGCGAAGTAAGATCGTTTGCTCACAAAGATTGCAGTTTATTTGTTTCCAGTACGAATTTTACGTGTACCATAATGAGTTTTGATGTGACTCCATCTTTCATTACTGTAACGAGAAAAGTTACTTCGAAAGTCAAAAGTCTCAAGCGCAATGAAGCCAATTTTTCCCTGATTTGACGAGCAAGCATGTTGCCCTTCATCAGTGATTTGTTGTTATTCAGTAATTATTCTCCCCAGTGAGCAGTTGTTCTGGTCATCTATAGTATTTTCGCTGTATCACCTGTCAACTTATAATGTAAAGAAGGGTTCTGTCGCTCACTGCGGCAATTTATTGGTCATTGGCTCTTTATCTCCCTCCATCTGTTTGATCAATCCACCAATGACAAGAGAGAAAACCGTATCATTGTATACATCCAAGATTCGATATGAATTCATAATCACTGAAAATCATGAAAATGGTTTTCAGGGCACCGTTTTAATGAACACAGTTATGAATTTCTTTTCAGGAAGATTCTTCTGGTAATAGCAATGTTCCTCATAACGGTATCATGGACACTTACAACAGGAATATAAATTACAGTAATAGGACTGACAGCTACTATAATCGCAATGGAACCATAAATTGCCATGAAGACGGCAGATACCGAGATGGAGCTGATCATAGTGAAGCGATTGCTAATAATAGTTCTCCAAGTTCTTCTGAGCACGTTAATCATGATGCAGAATTAGGTATCCCATAACACTGAATCAATGACAATGCAGTATATTTATACAGAACTATGTACTGTCTATCCGTTCATTAATTTTCGAGAATGCATGGACTGAATCCTGGATGTGTGATAGGGAATTACTTCTACTCTCTCAGTAATATTATCGAAAGTGATTTACTAATAGCGTAAATTGGTATTGACAAATGTTCTGCGAAATTCCCGTATTTACAAAATTTACAGAGACAGAATCGAATGATTCAAGCGTTCAAGATTTTGATGAGGAAGAGCAACGAGTGGAACACATCGAACATATTCGTCCTCGGTATGTGCGCGACACTAAAATCTCACCCAACAAATTGATATTTTATGCACCTGTTCCATCTTAACGTTTCC
The DNA here is from genome assembly GCA_003012265.1 of Setaria equina. Taxonomy (NCBI): domain Eukaryota; kingdom Metazoa; phylum Nematoda; class Chromadorea; order Rhabditida; family Setariidae; genus Setaria; species Setaria equina. The sequence continues at coordinate 7,503 of PQVD01001217.1, forward strand.
ATTTCCCGTGCTACGTTTAGCCACTCTCGAATTTATACCAAACATCTCGAAGAAGTCACACTTTTTTCTCCCACTCTCGCTCATCTACTTCTTTAAACACAATCTATATGTGCTAGCACATCTAATTTTCAATTCCTCACCCATTATCATTTGACTTTTCAGATACCTTCCACAAAACATCAACTGGTGGCTACTAGCCAATGACCAGCTCAAAGGAACAATTTTTGAATGTTTTCATTTGAGTGAAGTTCTTCATGTGAGCTACTTACTGTAGTACTCCATTTTCTACTTTTCTTTTGTTAATTTTTTACTTTTTGTTTTTTTCATCTTTACAGTCGAGAAAAAAGCGGTTCTCATTGAATAACTTGTTGAGATTCTCAATAATTTGTTTATTATTGAGTTGAATGCAGCTGTTTCAGAGATTCCCGCGACACTCATATAAATTAGGTAACGAAACTTTTGTCACGGAAGAGCAATTAAAACGGGTGCAAGAGGTCAGACAACAAATATCCCTTAGTTTGACAGAATTGCATGATGCACTATGCAGGTAATAACCTTGTAGTTTTGAAATTTCCAAGCCCTTTGATCCTTCATAAGTTCTATAATGATCCAAATATAATGCAATTATTGAACTTGTGACTCACCTATACTTCCACATTTTTTTGCCTGAAGACTATATGGATTCATCCTCTTTGCCTTGCTACATATCTGACAAAATTTACATTATATTATTACAGTTTGGACCTGAATGTATTGCCGATAGAAAAAGTTGACTTGATTGCAAATATTGCACCATCTTCAATGGATGTAATCTATTTGCTGGATTATGAAAGCGTTGATCCTACTGCAGTAGTTGGAGAAAATGAGCAGTTCTTGTTAAAGGTTAGAATCCACACTAGCGGAAGTTAGCTAACAGTAATCAGCGAAGAGGGCCGCTTTCAGTTCTTTATTTTCTTCATATCTTCGTGCCTGTTGAAGCTTGCCCAATTTCTAACATAAAACAAGTTGTGTCCTAATCTTCCTGATCGAACCATTTCATCGAATTATTCCCGATAAATTCAGTCATGTAATTCTAGCTTGCAAAAATCGATCGCATAGAAGAAAAATTACATGCAATGTCATTTATGGGACATATTAACAGTCGTGTTACAGAGATTCTGAAAGTTTGTCGTTTTTTTTTTTAAATATAGAAATTCATGTAATAGTTTTAAAGAAACTCTTTCAGTGTATGCCAAGGTGTTATCAGTTTAGTATTAGAGCGTACCATCGATCAGAAACTAAGTTGTTGGATAAAAGCTAAAAAAAGATGAAGAATATCCATATCGTATGGTCCATTTATTGTCCGTTTTGTTCCAGTTACACGATCTACTTTATCATTCTTTTGTTCTTTTTTCAGAATTTTGAAGATCTTACTAATGTTATGAAAGTCCTGAGGAAAAATCGTGGATTTCGTGCTTTGCTGCGTGTTGTTCTTGTATTTATGAATTTTATCATTGGCGATTTCACGGCCAGGACAATTCGTGGTTTCAGAGCATCAGATCTTACGAAAGTGAATTCTATAAACATTTTCCCTTTTCCCATATTCAAAGTAGATTCTCTAAGTAATTTTAGCCATGTTTTTTTTTTTTTTTTAAGCATACTACTAACATTACGAACCTATCCATAATAACCATTTTGCAGATTTGTGCGACAGAAGTAAGCAATTCACCAAAAACAACATTAATGAATATTGTGGCATCATCCACTATCTCGGAATTTCCCGAAGTTTGCATTTTTCGTGATACTCTACCAGCACTGGAGAGAGCCTCACGAGGTTATTTACTTAATTTTGACTAACCCTAACCGATGGAATTATGCTTGCTTTACAGATTGCTTATGCCATATGAATTGTTCAAGCAAACTTGTGTATCAATTTTTGTAGAAGCACCTGAGACAATTTTCCTGATAAGCTACTTTTCTCCCTATTGTCGATTTTTGACAATGTTGGGCAGCTTGACTGTTTTCTGGGAATATATGAGCATATGAGAACTTTTAAATTTATAAAGCTGAAAATTATCATTGCACAAACTGAAATGGTGGAAGATGCGATACATTTTCTTAAAAAGAATTGATATTCTTTCAACCAAAAAATCATTTTTGGTTTTGTGATCAGTGAACTTCCAAGAATTATCTGCGACAGTACGGCGCCTCGAGAGGGACTATTTGAGATTTGATCGTGAAGCAAGTCGTTTGGAGGATAAGGAGCAGATGGCAGGCTACAGAGAAGCAATCAAAAATAAAGTGATGGAAGTTAAGGACAGTTATCGTGAGTGCAAGGTTCGTTTTCTTTCCTTTTTTAAAACTCTTTTTCCTTTTTTCCTTTCTAGTTTAAAATGAAAGTTAAAATTTTCAGAATGGTCTGTGTAAAATGATGCGTTTCTTTGGTGAATTAGTAGATGATGATGTTGGTCCTGAGATTCCTGAAACATTTTTCGCCAGTATCGCTACTTTCTATCGCCAACTTCAGAGGGCTTGGATTGATGTGCATCTGCATGGCATCCCAACAGCTAAAACTGTTGAATGAAATACATCCATTTTTTTTTCTTTTGAGTGCGATCATGTGTCTTTACCGAATCACACAATGCCTGTTTTTGCACAACAAAATCCAGCACTAATTTTGCAAACATGTTTGAAATCAAATTCTGATAAGTCATCTCCAGACTCACTGTTATAATCAAGAATAACCGTTTTGTATATTTTTATTGGTCAATGCAGATTTTATTTTTTCTATAAAAAGCATGACATTGCACTGCAACATTGCTTCAGTTATCGAAGCAATTGCATGTTAATAACGAATCTTACTTGATCCATCTGAAAGATGTAATCAATTCTTATCAGAATATTTATATATCTCCCAAAAATATATCCTTGTCATACTGGATTACATACCAATTCACAATATTAAGGTATGTAGAACAAGTTTTCATCGAATTTATCGTTTCATTTCCCCTTCCTGTATTGTTATTATTAAACATATTTCCTATTCATGCTTACCTCAAAGAAGAATAGTGAAAAGAAATGTAAAGTTTCATCACTTCGCATATCGTTAATCATGAAAATTGATAATATTTAAATCACATACACATATTGATTATATTGTTTAAACTAACTTTACTGGTGTAATCGGAGCTTGCACTTAGTAGAAATTTCTTTCCATTTACCAAGTTTATAACAGTTCACTGCTTGTAGTGCAAGATCTGGCGTGCTATTATGTTAAAAATGTCTTATTTTTTGGTTGCAATCCTTGCTCTGTGAAATGCAAATCGCAACAATTCATCGCTCATTTTGTGTTTTCATAATCAAATTAGTTTCTTCTTATTTTTTTGTTTGCATTCCTATCTATTTTGATGGGTTTCACACACAAAAAGTAATATTTCAACGATTTAAATCATTTGTCAAAGAGATTATATTTAAAATTTACTTGCATGTGCATTTTTTTTCTTTTAAAAGCATATGGCTGACCAGTTTATTTTGCATCACTCAATTCACAAAATGGTAAAGTATTAATTCTTTATTGACCAAATCATCTGATTACGGTGGATGCATTAACATGGATCAATTAAAATACAAGGCAATTAAGATATGATCAATGTACTTGTGTTACATGATTAGATATGCGTTAATTGACATTAATTAGCGTTAATTAACATTAGTTACGTTAATTGGCATCTGAGTTCCTTCACTTTTGACAAGGTGAGGAGTAGTGGGAGGAGTTACCGTGATAAGGTCGAAGGTTGAGGAGGATAGAAGGTTGGATCTGAAGTGAGACGAGATAGCCAATGTATTTAGTTAGAAAGCAACCTCTTCTACTGACTGGCCGGCCAGAGTAATACTACCTCAGTGATCCGGATAATGATGATTCTATTGAAGAATACTATTAGGTATGCTCGAATCATCATTACCCGCGAGATACTGTAAAGTCATTTCGATACTAAATCCAACTTTCTTTACTTGACCTTTAACCAGTCGTTATGAAGCCAACTTTCCCTTAACTTTCGAACTTCCTCTTCAATTTTTAACCGCCATCATAAGGCTAATTTTCGTTTATTTAATTTTTAACGGATCGAAATTTCATTTGATCATCTTGAATTCAATGATCTTTTATTGGCTTCTGTCAGTTTCTTTTCTTTCCTTTTTTTCTTTTCTTTAAATTAATTTTTTACAAATGTGAAAAGGATAGTTCCACGCAAGGAACTGTAGTGCAAACTGGGCTGAAGTACTTGCAACTTCATTATTAATTAATTTATATTGTCTCATTAAGATCATATATATATAGACAATCCTAACAGCTAACGGCTGAATAACATGAATGCATTATGCGTTCGATATATAACCGTATGAATAGCTGGAATCAATGTTTCAGTAGTGGAATTTATCGACTCCAAGGTTAATAATATTCCTGGTTGATAGTGGAGGTTAGAAGCTCATCAGGAGCTAACAATCTCACTATTTCAGCCGAAATGAGATGCAAAAAGATCCAGGAAAGTTTGAGGTGCGGAAAAGCACGAAAATGAAGCAACCTAATTTAAACTTTCTGTACGCTTATTTTGTTCTTATTCCTTTTGTGACTATAGTAAAACTTTTTTGACCGAAACAATGTGAAAAAAGCTAACTGCAATCCATTGGCTTAAAAGTTATCCATGTCTAAAATTTTTCATCCTGAACCAATCACTTTATCACTTACTGAACAAGGATTAATTAAGTAAGATTTCATCTATATCTTGTTTTAGAATTATATTTCATAATGATTGATTCTTTTTGAATAGTTATCAAAAATTCATTGTTTTGTATAGACAGTTAGACTAAATACCGAAAATATTTACTACCAAATCAAAATTCATTACTATTCAAGAACCTATGAGCAATTCATAAATGCTTACTTTCTCACAAGTTCTTTAATTCAATCTTATAGTACTGAATATCCCTCATTCCTCATTTTTTTTTTTTGTTACAATTAATTTCTACAGGAAGTATAAAATATTCGTAATGTTATACTTGAACCATGTATTATGGTGTTAAAATTTTGATCATATTTTAAATCCATCCGTTTCTCTTCTTGGAATAATGGAGACTTTGTACGGTTAACGTATAGTATGACTGAAATTAAAAGTTTTTGGAAATAATCGATTCGGATTTTTTTTCAAATTTTGCTACGTTTCATCAAAAATAACTTTTACAAAGTATGGATCATTTCGTTCTTAAATTAATTGTAGGAGCAGAAGTTGACGAATCAGTGTTTAATGTTGAGTAAGACACAAGAGTTATTGTGATAGCAAAATCTCGAGAGTCTCAATGGATCCAATGGAATCACCATGTTCATCGTCTGCAATAAATGAAATTATTGCCAAGTTGAGACAAAAATCTCAATCTTCAGACCCGTTAAATTTCGCCAGTATGACACTCGATCAGATTGGCTCATTTTATTCAAAATTTTTGGAAATGATTGTGCTAACACAGTGGAAGCAGCTAGACCAAGTTTGTAAATTAATTGAACAGCAACGGATACAGGGAGAACAACTGAAACAACTGATAGCATTTCATCAACTAATAGCATTAAATGAACAACATAAACTGATTGGGCAACCAATAAACCAGCAATTGGAATTAATACAACTATTACCAATGCAACAAGGAACAAGTCACCAACAATCAATCAATCAACAACTAGAAATGATAAAACAATTAGATGTATTAGCAGCGCAACAATTAAGCAAACAATTAGAACTAATACAAGGGATAAATAATCAACAACAAACAGAAAACCCTGTAGAAGATATTTCTGAAAAATTTCAAGTAAGTGAATTTTTTGAATTTTTGAATGAAGCTGAAAGTGATTGCAAAAGGATCTAATTTTGAGTTAAGCTCATTTTTCATTTAAGTTAGATTTATAAAAAAGAAGTAAAGGCCTGCATACTGCTGCAGATCTGTCTTGTTTATGAGAATTTTTAAATTTTAAGAAGTTTTAGATTTGCAACTTGTGCAAACGAAATGTTCACCGTTCGAAGTTACCTTGTCACGTGAGAATGAAACACCTGAATGTGCCGTTGTTCTTCTGCACAGAGTGCAAAAAGAGCTCAAACTACTCGAAGAACAATATAAAAACTCATATGCTGAGAACACACAAGATAATTGATGTATGCTAATTTATTTTAGAAAAATTATGAGATATTTAATGCCAAAGTGAACTTTGCTTCTTTCCAACCAGTAGCATTAATTACATTCTTCCATCTATGCTTGCCTACCTGTGCTAAGTCAAATCATTTAATATGCAACAAAATTTTTGGTTAAAAAAAAAAAAATAAATAAATAAATAAATAATGGTTTTATAGAGAGAGCCAGTTGATATTTCAAGAAGCTGTGCATTAAAGGTAGAAATGTTAATGAAGCAATGTTTTCCGAACATCAAAAGTCGAGCATCTTTGGGGATTTCTTCAAATCGCACTAAGCGAAATGTCGCGATACCAACGATTGATAATAATAATGATGAGAATAAAGTAAAGATCGTTTGAAATAGTATCATACCGGACGAGGTAGGATTATAAGTTATGGTCATTCTTTGAAAATATGAGTTATTTTAGGCTCAAAATACTGAAAATCTTCCAAACAATCCTTTGGTGCAGGAGGAACCTGAGGAAAATATGAATCAAAGAACCAGTAGCGCTGAAGTAGAAGATGAAAATTAAAACTGTAAAAGTCGAGAAGATAAAAAAGAACGGCAGATGGCTACTTACAAATAAATCTTTACCTGTACAATTTATTTTGCAGTATTTTCTATAAATAAGTGCTATTAATATTAAGTTTTTCATTGTTGTTTTTTTAGTTTTAAAATTTAAACTGCCTTATTAATTCATTAATTGTAATATTTCTAGAAAACTATGTTTCATATGGGAGCTCAATCTTTATCATCTTTTCTCACTTTTCAACATTTTCTAGAATTCATTTTAGATTTGACAGGTTTAATTTTAGATTCATTTATTATTTAAAACATATTTCATTACTGCTTTTTTTTTTTTTT
>PQVD01001218.1:0-41093 GCA_003012265.1 Setaria equina
TTATTTGTTATTTTTTTGTTTGTTTTTTTTTTTTTTTTTATGCCTTTTTTTGTTATTTTTTTTTTTTTTTTTTTTTTTTTTTTTTTGCTGGCAATTTACCGAAATCAGTTCTTTTTCTACTCAGTTTTCACATCTTAGTTGGTATAAAGGTGATTAACTAAGGAGTGAACTTCCGTAATCGGCATCAATGATTTCCTTATGCAATAGCGCTGGCATATATTGAAATATCTCGCTAGAAGTCGTGAAATCTGATTTCTGAAGTTTGTGAATTCCTATTACCGAATAGTTAAACACTGCATCCGCTGTTCAAGCTTTTTAATGTATCTTACCAGGGTCAATTCACTTACCCATATGGTTCAGTATTGTTTAGATTTTCATTATGAAATGATTTAAAGTCGTTCAGAGACAACATAAAATGCAAACATCTTCATCAACAAGTGTAGAAAGAAGCAGCTTTTAGTAACACGGAATCCGCTGCAAATTGTTTGTAAATGCTAGATTTGAAACTTTATTATTTAAGGATCATACTTGTTATTTTCCTCTTTCTCATACCCTCCTCGGCCTTTTATAATTCAGAAAATTAGCCTCGAATATAGTCACAACAGCAAAATATACGGGTACCAAACATGGTGTTAAGAGTACCTTTAGGATGGATACCGGTTGGGTAACTGTAAGTTTCGTTGGTCACATTTTTTGTGTGACTGCATTTTCTGGAAATAAAAATTTGAGTTGTTATTCTCACCATAAATAATTCGCTAACAGCAGGTTAGTTATTTCACAGAAGGTATGCTCTCATTTTGACTAAATGCATGACTTTAACTATGAGCATTCAGTTCTCTATCACTGTAGTTAAAGTAATTTTTACAAAAATCTAACCAGAACAACTGAGAAATCTAACATTAATCGACTCCGGAGCTATAAGGTGTAGAGTATTTTGTCGTCTTTCGTGAACTCTGATTTCTGTGCGATTTTTACTCAGATCTTATTTTTGGGAAGCTGTTTCACTGTACCACCGATTAGTCTCAACTTAATTCCTTTGAAAGTCTCAAACTGTTATCGCTTTTTTAAGCATCACATTACTAAACGCCATAACCCGTGACTGATGGATTCCCGGGGTCCAAAGTGATTCGGAAGCAAAGGCTGCTCGATTCTGATATAATGTATATTAGATTGGTACCATGCTCTGTCAGAAATTTCAACCGAACGGCTTCACGGCTGGTCATCAATTTCGAATACATCAGCTACATTGCCAGGAATTATAAGTGTTATTTACTGTGGAGTCCTCAAAAATCGGTTGTGCTTTCGTTTAAAATCTTTTCAAGTTAATTTAATCTTTTCTCATGAATTTTTATCCTGAGAATGTAAGTTATGAATTTGTGAGGTTCTTCATATCCAACTTTGTTCCTATAAGCAAGTTTCTTTTGGAAATATTATTTTCATTATTAAAATACAACCTTCATTTAGATTCGAAATCCTTTTAGTTATGCAGTGAATGGATGTCATGTTTTTCTTCACATCAGGTATATATGTTTTCGTCGTGTATATTTTTTAGCTTTGGGCGAAGGATGAATTAGAAACATGGTCTTCACATCGATCTGCTTTATCTGAAGCTGATAACTGTGATTATAGGTAAGTAATCTTAAACTTTTGCATTGTGTACTCAGTACTGATGAAGATGTGTACTGCAATTCATAAAATTTAATTCCTTTCTGGGCTGTAACATGGAATGGATATGTAATATATTTGCAGATATTATCCCTTATATAAGTGATATCTTTGCAAATTTTCTGCTATCTTTATCTGTTTGGAAATATAGGTACTTTTGGACACCAGAAATCAGGTATACTTCCTTTTTTGAAATGTAACCGTAAAAAAATACTGCTTATTTGTATAAATATGTATGTAATTTTATCTTCATTTCCAAGTTTGCGTTTAATTCTCTTGTTTTATCTTTTCTTTTGATAGACTTCTTTCGTTATGTATTAATGAATTGTATCAGTTCTTAATGGCTTAATGAAAAGCGTTTTTTAATGAAAATTTTAAAGGCTTAAAAATGAAATGTTGTCCACAAAACTGATAGTGTTTTACCATTGATGAACAAAATGCTTTACTTCAAAATACAAAATGCTTTTGCTTTTGCACAAAACTTACTAGTCAGGTTCTAAACTTATGCTTTTTACCTCTGGACTGGTCTATCAAAAAACAAACAGTACCATTTGAACCTGGAAGATCAGACGGCGCCTACTACCATTTGTTGTTCTGATTTTAATAATTAGAAGTAACTGATGTGCAGGAAGTTTAAATTTTTGACCCATCACTTTTAGTTTATCTCTTCTCTTAGTGTGAGCTAAAAATGTTACCGTTCGCTATTTCTCTCTTAGTAGAAAAAGCATTAGTCTGAAATCTATAAATTTTCATACCAACTCTTTAGTAATAGCAACCTTCTTGTGTAGTTTATGCAGGGTTCAAGTATCAATGTACTGTTGATTGATTAGATCAATTAATGTTTGTTGCTTAGATTTGATACATGTAGCTGATTCTGGAAAGGCATTTTTTGTATGTAATGTGTAAATCTAATATAACTTTTAGGGCATTCATATAACACTGACAATAAATTTGTCTTGCTAGTGACAAGTTGTATTGCCAATTATTGAGTGGCGATTTCTGTTATTCGTTTATCGCATTTGACTCAAGTTATTGCCTAAAAATATTAATTTCAATTAGAAAATTCCATGAAGAAACTCAAATTGAGTTCCAATTTCAGTGAAAATTCGGCATTAACAGACCATGGATTAACACTTAATGATCATCCTAATACAGCATTCATGCATTTGGTGTTATCATAAATGCAATCGGTATGATTCCATCGCATGACCACTGCATATATTCCGAAGATCGTTTTTATGACTTACTAAATTGCAGTAATGAAAAGTAGAAATATTGGGAAAGGTATTCTTAAATCTGACAATGACTTTTTTGTCAAATTGCCTATGATCATAAAGTAATTTGCAACAAATGTTTCTGTTTCTTTGCAACCTGATGAAGATGGCAACATTTGTATAAGAGTTGTAAATAACGAACTGGATATAACTGTACCATGAAGGCGGAACTTCAAAAATTAGAAATGCTGAGATCTCCATCCAAACAGGTTCATTGATAGGTCAAGAGGACAAAAGGTGAAGTGCCAGGGTTCATCTCCTAAACAAATTATATCGTCAGGACATTTATGAAGAGATTGCGATGGCGCTGAAGTGAGAAAGTGAGAACATTAAGAAAAAGCTTTTTAGATGAACTCAACAGTCAAGGAGATTGAAACTGAAACTTTTCTGGAAAAAATTTCTTTCTACTCAATACCATACCAATACAAGTTATTCATAATACCAGTCGGCTAACTAATGTTCTAAATAAGTTTCTGGAAAAAAGTACTATACATGGCTGAAGAGCAGCACATTTATAATTCATTCAATTACAGTAGAAATAAAAAAAGTAAATAAATAAATCGAAATGGTTAAAAGATCGATTGTAACTTATAAACTGATGTTAATCTTTCAGACTGTTGTTCCCAAAAGAAATGGCTCATTTTATGATGAATGTATGTGTGTATTTGGAGTATATGAACGGAAATTATGTCTGATTTATCAATGAACTCATTATCGAAAGTTTCAAAAAAAAAAAAATTGCACATAATGGGAAGTTATTCCGAAATATTACACTGTGATTTTGTACAAAATTTCTCGACAAGAGGAAACACCCATCGCCCACTAGGATTTCAATCAGGTTCCAAACATTCACTGATCTCGAATTTCACGAGCGACTAGTATTTAATTTGATTGCAAAACTCAGAATTTTACAGGTTACTACTCTTTTATCCCTTATAAAATCCATGATCCCAAATTGTCAAAATTACTAAGCTTTTTATATAGCTCAGATATGTAAAGTTTTTCTTTCGCAAGAGGCCATTCAGTAGTTCTTAAATTTGCGGATTCGGAAACTAAGTTTTGTTTGAGCAGAACGTCAAATTTTTGCATAGAAGTTTTAGCACAGATTTTGAGACGGAATTTATAGCTAGTAAAGAGTAAAGGTGTAGGTAACTGAATGGAAATGTAGTGCAGTGATTACTGCTAGCAGTTTATTCTTTTTGAATAAGTAAATCACAAATCTATACCTATTTTAGCAAAAAAAAGTTATATTAGTCTGGTTGATATGCTAACAATCCTTGAATCCTTGTAGCCTAGAAGATATTGAATCAGCCAGATTTTCATAAAGAGTTCTAGCATATCATTTATTAATAATGCATTTCAATTTTACTTACACGCTACTCCCAATAGAACTGTGCATTATAGTAATTTTCCCAGTTATGTTATCGTCTCGTCAAAATTCTTTCATCCTTATTGATACTTGAAATGTTTTCCGCAGTTTTCCTAAATCTATGAAAACGTAATTCTAACAGAGTCATCTTTCGAACCTTATTCGTTTGTCTCCTTTCCATTTTGCCAGTTCTAATAGTATAATATCGTTTTTATTCATTTACACCTTTTTTTTTATTGCTTAAATACTGCGTTGACATTACGACATTTTAATTTAATTGTTCATCATTTCGAACATAAATAATCCTTCAAAATAATTAGGCTAGCCGCCCTTTAACAGTTTCATTTATTTTCTTTTTGAAAATATCAGAATGGCATTCTTTATAGAGCTTGTTGCAGAAGGATTTCACCGCGATCCAAATCTTCATTGAATGATTAGTTTTTTGACAATGAAAGTTTTTGATTTTCAATCTGTTTTATTGAAAGATCATTTTTCAATAAGAAATTATTTACAGTAAATGGAATAGGGTGTTCTCAACCAGTGTGTATCACAGATTAATATATATTCGAAGATTTCATGATTAATATTAACGATAGTTGTGCAAGTTGGTTGCGAAAACATCATCTTGGTAATTTTTTTTTTTTTTAATAGCTGATTACCTTTGATAGATTTCGTTTTGAAAAAAGGATATTACTTCATAGCTCTGCTTCTCTTTTGCGAGTGACAATTTTCAGCATAATATTTAATGTGCTAAAATAGCTATACTCATTATTTCATCAGTGTTAAGTAGATTTTAAATTTTTTATTGCGTTACTTTAAAAATATGCGATTCGCAAAACGAAGAATTTAGGGAAAGTGACGTAGAACAGAAATAGCGAACAAAAAATAAAAGTTTTAGTCTAACATTACGAATAGGTCGGCTAAACAAAATCGTTCATCAAGCTTATACGCGAAGGCTGCCGGATCACTACTATCGTTTATTTATCACTACTAAAAGTATAAAAATAAGCTGTTTGCGAGTGGTAGCAAAACTTCCAATATAAAATGGCTTACTACTACTAGCATAATCATTAGAAGCAAATGAGATGGGAAAGGAAATCACGAAAGGCACATGAGATGAAGTATGCTGAATAAAGTTGTAAGAAAAAAGGAATGGAACATAAATGTGCAATCCGACAGCAGTAGCGCCTTTAATTAAAGATAAATAATTTGATGAGTGTATAAAGGTTAACGGAATTAGTGATGTTTCGTGGAGCAATTGCAAACATTTTTCTTCTCAATTTATTTGACATAAGAAAAAGAGATATATAAAAAGGCGCTCCCGTAACATTATTTTGGCAATGCACATCGGTACTGTAACTGTTGTTTACGCTTTGGCAAGTTCTTCAGCAGCGCCCGTTGTTATCAGATGAGCAAATGCCTTGTAGTCAACTTGACCATTTTCAATTGGTGGCTTACCCTGAATAAACAAATTAAAACAACATGAATAGAAAATGATCAGTTTATGAGTTTATTTAATTTCTTTGTATGTCTAAAGATTCAAAAATATATTTAACAGCTAGCTTAGCAATTCGAGTAAACATTGATTTCGATTGTCTAGCTGATATGAATGATCTAGTATAAATGAGCTTAGTAGTAATGCTTCTTGGCCAATATTAACCGATGATTAAAATACTTACACTCGAACTAGCAGAAGTTTAAGCTTAAAATGCTAAGTTACGGAATTTGAAAAGTACCTTATACATCGCCTTGATTTCTTCATCATCGAAGGGTTCTCCTCGTTTATTTTGTAAAATTTTCAATAGCTCCTCTTCTGATATTTTGCCGCAATCTCTTTTATCAAACATTTGGAATGCGCCAATTATTGTTGCTTCCGGATCTGTTCCTGAAGATATTGTTGAAAATCATTTGGGTAGTGAAAAATCCAAACATAAACAGAATCAAAACACAAGACAACTGTTATTCGGATGAAAGATCGATAGTGCCTTCCTTTCACTTCGAATTTTTTCTTTAAAAATTTTTTTCTTCCAAGAAATTTAGGCGATTGTAATCCAAAGAATCAAATGATTTCTGCCAATAGATGATGCATAAGGAATCAAATAATAATTGTACGGTTTTCTATAAAATCACCATTCTACGAAAGAATATGGCGAATCAGAGTTCGAGATTCACGGAAGAGAAAGGAATTAGAGGATTTTTTTTAAAACGAAATTTCTATAGCGAAATAAAAATGAGTGAATAACTGTTTAATTGATTTGTTGTATCAACAGTCTGATTAACCAACGATTAAAATAAATCACCAAATAGTGAATGTGAAGGATCTCCTTCGGATGATTGTTGCTAGATTGCGTCTTCATTTTAATGACATAGAAAACAGTGAATGCAAGTAATTCGACACCTATCAATTGACTAATTGATTACCTGTTAACTTTTCTCCAAATAATGTCAAAAAAACGGTGAAATTAATGGGCCCTGGAGCTTCTTTGATCATCGCATCAATCTGAGCATCTGATGCAATTTGTCCCATCATTGCATAGAGATCCTTCAGATCCTGTTTGTCAATTATGCCATCCTTATTTTGATCCATAATACCAAATGCCTCCTTGAATTCCTGGATTGTCTTTTGATCAAACTGAGCTGCCTCTGAGCCAGACTTCTTCTTGCTTGATTTCTTTTTTGCTGCTTTTGACTACAAAATCATAGGTTTATAAAATATTCTACACATTTTCTTATCTCTGAGCATTTTCTACAGATGATATATATCGTCAACTATTTGGTTGAGTAAAATATGACAATAGCCTACATTAACGATCAGTTAGTTATATCTTACTAAAAAGCAAGTAACATAATTCTAATTTAAACAAATTTCAACACCTTTACTTTATTCAAATTGAATTTATTACAGTTTGCAAGCATAACTGCAATTTTTATGCAGGCTATGTGAAATGATTCTCATATCTTATTTTTCCATCTACTTGGGCTGTATCAGTCAGCAGGTAAGATCATTTGGTGAAAATTTGAATTCTTCATGGGAAATATAGAAAGGGATATGAAGATAGCATGAAAATGATAAAACTTACCATTGTTAGAGAGAGTAATGAAGATAAGCGAAGGAGCAACTACAACGGCACAAACAAAATGTACAATGATTTCAGTTGAGAGGAGGCTTTTAACTAGCTTCGAAGAAGCTGAAGACTGCTGTTACGTTTACACATTTATACACTCTCTAGCTTGAGCTTAGCAACATTCCTTAGCATAACAATTTTTAGCCCACATTACACTGCAAGAATAACGTATGCTGCTCTGTTCGCTTCACAGAAACTCTAATTCTTTTTGAATGATATTGTCGAAAAATCTTGATTATCCTGAAGATTGTTATGGAAATAAATACCGATTTCCAGACGAATACTTTGATGTGATATGCAGGGCCTTGAATGACATACATCAGAGGGTGTAAACGTGTCAAGTTATGCTTCAACTTTTAGCTCGAACTCTAATATCTGTGTCTATCACGAGCTTCAGTTTTAAGAATTACTTAAAGTGTCTGAGCGTGCCCCTATGTATTGCCAAAGTGTTAGTAACTAGCAGCAGCTCCCTTAACAAAAAAAAAAAAATAGCTTCCTAGAATTTTGAATTTTATAACCATTAAAAAAAATACCATGACTTTGTAAATAAAAGATGAATTTAACTACGCTTTTCCAATATAGATCAACAATTATCCTTACAGCGATGCTTCTCCAGTCGTGATTTTCAAACTCGATCATTTTTAAGAAATTAATGGTACTGTTAATAAATTCAGACAAATCATAATGAAGATCTTTGTCTTCTCTAATGAAACTTAACGAATGTGTGTTCCTATTTCTTGCAACTTATTTTCCAAAACTTGCAGAACTTATAAAATTTATTGGAATTAATAGTTTAAAAGCTTTTTTCTTTTTCCTGTTTCATGAGTTTGATACATCGAGCAAATAAATGAGAACACAAGTAAGTAGGAATTAATTATAAAACTGAGTTTTACTATGATCTGATAATTTAAAATTTTCACTTTGAATGTCTAAAATTCTTTGAATGTCAAGCTTATGCGTTTCTCTACTTTTTCAGTGAACCAAATACAATAGTTGTTAGCTAGAAGATTTATGAAATATTTCGAATGAAATGTAATCGAAAGAATTATGAATCATTTGTGAAGTGCTAATGCTGACATTTAGAGGAAGTGACCCGTTCTGATAGATCTAAGGTGGACATTCAAAACAAAGCATAGGATACTGCTTTTTTAACTATCCATTATCAAAATAAGCTGTTATCTTCTTATACAGAACTTTTCTGACAGTAATATTCCGACCACATACACAAATGGGCTTGGTGTATTATTTGTCACGATTAGTCTTCGATAGAAAAAGTTCACTTTGAGAGAAATTTGGTTCCGGTTACTTTTAGCCGAAGAAATGTGGTCCTCTCCGTTAAAAAAAAAAAAAAAAAAAGGAAACAATGAAAGTACAAACTTCCATCATCTGCGCAATATTACAACCACTTAACTGATTCTCGATTTTCCTTTCATTTCAATTTCACGAAAGATACTCCTTCTTTTTTTACGCATGGTATAACTTTATTTTTCACTCATGATTTTTGCAATATTTGTAATTTCCAATACCAATTTGAAGATTTTTCGTTTAACCATTGCATAGTTTCGCTTGTCATGAGATTTCATTCTGAAAGATATTTTTTAGAAATTATGCAAAAATGAAATGAGATTTATTAACTGAATGCACAAAATAAACTTATTTATGACATACCGTTAACGCGAATTTGTGTCGAGCAAATGTAGTAGAAAAGCTCAATCAAGTGAGATCGCTTTTTCGTCTCTAGAATATTTTGACAGGTTTCTGCCCACTACAACTGCCTTCGTTGCATATCAGCTCAATTTTGCTTTAGCTACATACGATTCGTTGATTGTAGTACTCTAAAGCAGATAGAAGTACTATATAAAACTACAACCATTTCCTCAAATGTTGGGGACAAACGTGAATCCTTACGGCTCCGATTTGTTGGCAACAGATTTAACTTTGCACAAAAATTAACGAATGATACAAATATAGAACAAGTACTATTTGTTTTTAGAAATATTATAAATCTCATTAAAACAAGCAATAAATAAAAGCACTTTCATTTTCCCAATCAATCAGTTTATCGTGCATGAAAATCATCTCCCTCTGTACTCAAAACCACAAAGGTTACATGTACCAAAATAATTAGAGTGATGCTGATTGAATCAATAAATGTAAAATGAAATTAACACTAACTTCTTATTATTATTCTGTTCGACATCCCTTCTTCAACCATGACGCACATAAATCTTTTACTTCTGGATAAGCCACTGCTGAATCTATTCCGACACATTGATCAAATATTCATCTTTTAATTGTTATACCTCAATCCATAGTTGATTGGAAATAAACACTTTCCTCTCAGGAAAATAACAACAAATTGTTGCAGAGAATAACAGCTGAAATGTACTTCGTAACATGCAAAAGCAAAGTTAAAAATCAGTCTCTATGAACAAAGCAAAAAATGATAACCCAAAAAAGAAAATAAATTCGCAGCCGATAATGGGAAATGTGTTATGTAAGACTACATAGCTCAGCAAACAGCACCCATGTCCTCCCTTGCATATTCCTTCCCACCCATTTCATTCATACATGCCAAGAATAGAGCAGGAAGAGAGATAAAATCACTCCCTGGCAATTTGATTACTGGTAAAATAAAGTGATACTAACTACTCTGACCGTCTAATTCTCTAGTTTAAATACAGCTCCTCCAATCGATCTACCTTACTGTCTTCACGGAAAAGAAAATATGCACATGAAATATATAGAATGGAGAGATGGTGGTAACAGGCATAATATATCCAAACAATTTCAAGAAAGGTACAAAAAATAAAGTTTCCTGGAAAAAGTGGGCTATGAGATAGTAAAGATAAATAAATGCATACATTAGCTCAAATTAACTTTAGAAGAAGCATGCTGGAAGAAGTAATGACAGCTTCAAATAATAGTATGAATGTAAAATCTGCACGAAAATGAGTAATCAAATTTTTCAACGACACTACAGACGAAGTTTTAAATTTTAAAAGCGTGTAATTAGCACCACTCGCAACCATTTTCTAGACTTCTGTTAGGAGGCAAAAAAAAGAACTTAAAAATTGTGATGATTCAGTTATCCAATCAATTAATATATTTTTTTTGCTGAAGTAGATAACTTCGTCATAATTTTTCATACTGTTATGTATGAAAAAGTTTGTGTGTTTTTCTCCTTATTTCAAGACAGTAAACTCTATTGAAGACTGTTTCATTTATAAAGTTGAAATATTTTGTCAAATATTGTTATTAGTATCTCGTTTGTTTTAACTTGCAATTTTTTCATTAGAAATATCTGATGACTCAGGGGAATTAACAGTTTTCTTATTAATTCAGAAATTAAGAAGTGTAAGTCATTTGCTTTAGAGATTTTGGGCATTTCTCATATCCAAACGATAGTGATTTATCAAATCACCTTATTGACTTTTTAAATTTAGGTGATGCTACGAGTTAATAATGTTTGCTTACTGTTTTAATTTCTTTCTAATCCAACTTAATAATGTTTTTAATTTTTTGACTTAAACTTGACAAAAGCTTAAGAAATGGAAAAAAAAAAAAACTTGTCAATAATATTTCATATTTTTATATATGCATTGATTCGATTTTTCTAATAACACTAATATATATTTTATCTTTGTTTTTTAATAATTGTAAATCTGATAATATTTGTGCTTTTTTGAATTTCTTATCGATTAACTATAGTGAACTACATTAATGACAATGATTGAGATTATAGTGATCTGATGTTTCTCTTAATGCAATAATATAATCCATTAAAATATTTTCATTTTATTTACCTCTCATTTGCTGTTGATATAGGATTTAAATCTTTTTTTACTTAGGTCCAGAATGCTGCAAACCTAATGCTCCTGAAGCTTTTCTTCCGGAATTTGCTGTCTTCGGAATTATTCAATTTTATTCTTTCACATTTTGCAGTTAACATTTTTTTCAGGCAATTTCTACCTTCAGACAATGTTTGATAATTTATACATTTTTTTAAAATTAAACTTGATAAATATCATCATAAATATCATTATCATCATAATTGTCTTACTGTTTGCAGATTTTTCAGTTGGAATATTTGCTCACATGATTGTGGTGGTTATGCTGTCAGCGAAAGAATCTAACTGAAAAAATATATATTTGGATGTGTACAAAGTATTTATAATTTTCACCAAGATTTCCCATTTTTCTTATATTTTTCAATAGCAATATTAACGGTTATTTGTGTGATAAGTTGTATTTCATGATAATATTAGTGTGAAGGGGATATCCAGTATTTTGTGATATTTGTGTTATAAGGTGCAGTAAAAACATCATATTTTGTAGTATCTAATGAAGGATTTGTGCTTTGTGGAAAAAAAGAAAAAACGAAAATTTAATATACTCGAAAAATTTTTAAACGAATTTTTTAAATTTGTTGTCATAATATTGCATATGCCCTTGTCTCTTATTTTAAATAATTTCAATGAATTGAAAACGAGTTTTTTACTAATTGTATTCGATTGAATTCTATGTATAAAAAGAGAAATCCCAATTTCTTATGAGATGATTAATTTTCCTTAATGGATTTTTGATTACCAAAATTCTTACTAATTACCTAATACTTCGTTCAACCAAGCCATTAGTGATATTGATTTGATTTCTATTTAGACAACATATATATGTATATAGAGAGAAAATGAGAAGTGTGTGAATGTATCAAATTCAATTGAATTTAACATTCAGTCTAAGACTAAGAATGTCTTACAGCCACTGATTGGTGCTTAGGGAATATTTTTACTTTATTTTTAAACTCATTAATTTGGCAACTGCCATTAATTAACAGTAAGACTTAGGTTATTACATTCTCTTATTTCTTCCATATGTTGCACTTATAAATTACTCCTACAATTTACAAATGATTTGCTAAACTCTAGATGCTAATGACTTATCGTTTGTTAACATTTTTCACTCGGATGGCATCAGCCATCCAAGCCAAGCTTCTCATTATATGTGTGTTCCATAGCTTTCGCTAAAACATGTTTCGTTAAAACTTCTCCAAATGCTTCTGTTTAGAAATTCTATTCGACTGAATCCGATTGAAAGCTAAATCTGAAGGAATTCCACTAGCCACAGTATAGTCCAATATTCTTCCGCAACTTATCATTGATAACAAGCTTGACTGGTTCAGTCCCCATGCCTCTCTTTCAATATTTGGAACACACATAATACGACGATACAATCAAATTCCAAACAAATATATGACCTAATATAATAGCCAACTATATAACTCACTTCATTTTGAAATCGATCGTACGACATTAAGTTATTTAACATAAATTTGAAAAACTATCCTTCATTTTGAAGATTTGAAAATAAGCATGGAAACTTTTTACATGAACTGGTTGGGGTGAGGAAAGAGGAAATTTTGACCTAGGCCATTTCAGTTACCCCTAGAGCGAGAGGCTGACTGGCTGGAATTAAAATTAAACCAATTTCGACTGCCAACGGATAACGGAATATTTTGTTACAAGTTTAAGGATTTATTGGGAGAAGTGCGATATCTTTCAGTAGCAAGTCCCAATATACATAAATTCATTCCACTTAAAAATTTCTTTGTTGTTAACTTCATTTGCTTCTTATTCATTTATTCTGTTCCTTGTAAAAAGAAAATCTCAAAATAAGCAAAGTGACTTTATAACCTTGTGGCAACGTACAACTTTTTTGGGTGCAGCATCCTCCCGTAGCAATCGTAATACGATATTCCTGTATTTACCCACTAGTTTCACTGCCAGCACTGATTAAACTCAANNTTATTATTATTACCATGTCCTACTCTCCTACTGGTAATCTTTTTTGCTCGTCATTCTTGATATTTCAAATATTTCTATTCAAGACAACACGATCGTTTTCCTTAAAGCAGAGTTTGGCCTGAATGATAAGGATGAAAATGTTTCGCGATGAGTCACTCCAGACATTTAAGGACTGCATAAATGATACCTAATTCGAGATTTCAATGAATAAAAATAGATTTCGATAGTTTTAGAAGGGATATTTCTTTTTTGAGATGCATTCCTCCGTGTGCTGCTGGTACTTAAGTAATATAAGGACAGGTTAACAGTTCCGCCGATGATTTTGATAATTTGAACATACTTAAAATGTACGATATCGGACCTCGTAATTTAAAGTGGGAAGAATTGAAGGTATCGGAAAGTTATATGCCTTTTCATCATAGATAACAGTACCTTACCAAAAAAAAATATACACATTTAAAGGAAGTAAAGTATACTTCCACAGTTTCCTCATTTATTTCATTAACAAGAATTAGAAATCATAAGAAGATACAAAGACTTTTGCAACTAAAGCAGCTTGTTAGAAAAGGGAGCACATCAAAATTACTCTTATATTTGAAGATAAACTAGTTTGATGTGGAACAGCTTTCCCAGGATGAAATGCAAAAAAACAGAAGTGATAATTATTTTTCAGGAGATAAGAAAGACTGCTTTTCCAATTTATGCTCTCCAAATACTTTTTATATTCATTTTGAAAAAGAGACAGGAAACTGGAAGGGGAACAAATCTAAAACATTTGGAGACATCATAAAAGAAGTCGGTCAAGAACTTTACGATACCAAGTTAACAGTAAGGGTGGAAACTTAATAAAGGAACGATTGTATCACGGAAGACATCTGGGACGACTATTTCCAAGGATGCTTTTTAGTTTAAGTAGCAAAGATTGAGTCGCAGATAAACCTCACAAAACAGCATCTCTTGAAGAGTTTACATGGCTAAAATTTCAACTGTATGACCTAAAACACGTACTTTCTTATAGTACGGCAAAGCTTCATATTATATTGGAACGGCAAAAGAATGGAAATTTCAAATGAAAAGGAAGACCTCAGGAAATCAAATAAAAATTTTAAATTTCAGAGGAAAACATAAAGTGCTGGGATATATGTGACGAATTTTCGGTTTTTTTGGATTCACTTTAAAAATTAGGAATTTAATTCACAACTTCAAAGCACCGTCCATGAGTTCCAACGAATATGAAGTAAAAAAAAATTTTATTTCAAGTTATTTTTTATTTTTTTATTTTTTTTACTTTTTTTTGGCAATCCATTATTTTATGATGTGCCAAATTTTTCCTTCTGCATTTCATTTATCTTCCAGAAATTGCCCGTTTTCATCAATTCAAATTGCTTCTGCAGTCTTAGTCTTCTTTCTCGTCTTTTCTTTGATTTTGAAACTTCGATCTCTGGTTCATCACCCGTGCCTGTTGTTTGCATGTCCTGCAAAATGTGGGTCACCGAATGAAAGAACTATGAACTTTGAAATTAGAAAAATACTCACATGCAGTTTTTGTCAGTCTTCGATATAAAAATCATTTTTTGCACACTTCACGAAAATGTAACCTGTTCACCGCTGAGATCATCATCTTCCTCTTCTTCGCCAGTACCTGTACTACCGATAAATGGGCTATTTTCGGCAGAAATATGTGAAGAAGTCTGTGACTGTTGTTGCGCTTCTGTACCACCCGTAGTTACTTCC
Organism: Setaria equina; assembly: GCA_003012265.1. Taxonomy (NCBI): domain Eukaryota; kingdom Metazoa; phylum Nematoda; class Chromadorea; order Rhabditida; family Setariidae; genus Setaria; species Setaria equina. Next base: position 14,972 of record PQVD01001218.1, read on the forward strand.
ATTCCAAAGTTCATAGATGCTTCATTGAGTGAATTTAACGATGACTGATGCTGCTGTAACAGACAAAATGGATGTTAAAATATTACTTTCAGCCTATAATTTAAAACATTTTGAATATCTAAGATAGGTGAAGAGGTCTGTTACTAATTATAGCAGAATCCCTACAGTTATGAGAAATTAGTAAACATTTTAAACCTGATATTTTCTTAAAAAAAAATGTGATAAAGAATGTAGAAAACCAAATATATATAAAAGAAACCTCAAATGCAATTGCCATCTGATTAAGAACAGCTTCCATATCAGGAGTGCCATTTTCATCACCAGAACCATTTTCATTTTTTTTCCTTCTTTTGTGTTTTGCTCGCTTCTTTAACATTTTCTGTACTTCGGACTCATCGCTTGAGACCACTTCTTCAATATGTTTATGCCTTCTGAAAACAATACTGTTGTTTAAAACAAATGAAACTCAAAAAAAAAAATTTCACATTTTTAGCTCTATTTAATTTACATTATTCTTGAATCAGCAAGTGAGTGAATCGACCTCAATTGAGCAATAAGAATTTTTAATATAAAGTAGTGATTCTAAACGCCGAGGTAATAAGTTCCAAATTTTCGAGAAGAAAACATGATACAAATAACCCAACTTAAACTGTGCAATTTCTGAATTTTTTTGAGTATATTGAGAACCGATTTACAAGCAGTACGATGAAATCTACATAATCGAAATTTTCTTCAAATCAAGAAATTTTTAAAGGAAACAAATTAGAAGTGAAAAAATTGAACTCTGGTACCGAAGTTTAATTTCGAGGCAGATGCTTACTTTTTCGATCGTCTTTCCTTAGCAGCTCTGTGCAATGCCTGTACATAAGACCCACGTTCAATCGGATAGCCACGAGTTCTTTCGAACGCTAAAATTTAAAACTCCCCGAATTGTAGATGCCCAATACAAATTTAAAAGGAAAATATAATTCTTAACTATAAGCCAATTTACACTATAAACGTAAAATATATTTAAATCACCATCGATAGCATCGTGCGAAGACCATCCTAAACGATCGATTAAAAATCGACATATTAAATAACCGCTACGATTAACCCCATTCGTACAATGAACACCAATCATTATCCCTGAAAGAAAAAAAAAAGAACTTTATTTTGTACAATGTGAAAAGGGAACGAATAGGTTGGAATCAAAACATATTAATAAACGGCAATTCTGAACAATGCCAAATCGTTTTCAAGCTTGAAAATGATTCGCGTTACAATTTTTTTTTTCTTTTTTTTTTTTTTTTTTTTTTAGATAGCCCCAACCAATCAATCAACCTAATACCGAAGCAGAATCATGAAGTGATTATTAATAGATTTTAAATCTTCAATCATTTTTGATTTCCCACATTCTTTCTAGCAGGCTGTAAGGCGTAAAGAGAAGCACCGTTATCAGGATTCAGTTCAAGAAAATTGTCGACAATGGCATTGAATGCATCCACTAGATCGTCCCTTTCAATAAATCCTCGACCAGGGCAATTGATTTTTTCATACAAAATGCACATTCCCTCAATATCACTACGTTCATAATAACGATCAGTATCTGTCAAATCGATGATAAGGCCCACTTGAATCCCTCTTTCACCCAACTGCAAAAGCTTTCTTTTATAAATTATGCAGAGGTATGATAAATTCTTATTAATATGCAACAAAAAGAAGCGATTTTCTGGTTCCCAGAAAAAACTGAGGTAGGAGCCTAACTTTACTGACATCATAAAAAGCTAAATTCAATATCTGAATTTCCAAGTAATCATAAATTACGTCGAAAATAAATTAGCAGATTTCACACTGACTGCAAATTAAATCCGGTCAGAATTGTGGATAGATTTACTTTCTGCAAAAGATTTAAGGTAGTGAAACGTTTCTCCTTCGGTATTTTTGTTGATAGCGTCGTGCTAAGAGGTGTTTTGAAAACCAAAAACCTTGTGTTCTGTATTGGTACTCCCACTGGTTCGTATCGCAACCATCTAAAATAAGCTTTCTTGGAAAGTTTCACTTGTACTAGATTAACTAATTCCTGAAAATGGTGGAATAATACACTAGGACGCATCTATTCAATTACCGTATGCATTTATATCATTTTTATTACAAAGAAAAGGAATGAGTGGAATAAAGACTGAAAACGACCTACTTTTTCTCTAAATCCATCTTTTACTGAAAAAAATTTTATTGTTCGCTTACCTTTTTAATAACCATATCCTCTTGTAAATAACTGGTACTTTATATAAAGACATCCCTCCACCACACATCAACTGATAACGACCTTTGGATTTATTTTTGGTGATTTATTAAAACTCTTGCCAAATAGGTATTTAATATTTTTTTTACTCTTTAATAAAAAAAACAGAAAGAAAGAGAAATGGAGGGCCTTAACTGGTTTCTTTCATTTTGCATATAAGTTACAAAGGAAATCATTCAACAGCTTCGATAAGATCGTAAGAAACTGACACAAGCATGCATAAACATCTCCAGAAGGAGGAAAAGACTGCAAAAAGCAGCACTGTTTGAATTACTCCACTGCTCTTACCAACACATTACGTAACTTCCTTCCTTATCACAGTAAAAGAACTATTGTTTCAACTTCATAGTTTAAAGACTTTTACAGGAACTGAATCCCAATTCTATATGTCCGATGGAGTAATCAGTGCACTGCATTTCACAACTGGTTACTGTTACTGACATTTAGTATAACTTGGCTAATGATATGACAAACAAATAATTATCACTGCAATTTCAGATCAGGTCATTACTCACTCCATTCTTTCTCTTATCACAAAATGAATAGTTGGGAGTTGTGCTCTTCTAAAGTGATAACGGTAAGACATCAAATTTAAAAGTGAAGTTGACGAGAGATCAATAACGATATCAAATGAAAATCTCACTGTTTTGGTACCACTCGACTGGTTCGTCCCATTGTATGTAATATAATTCCAAATAACTGAACTCCCTTCTTTAATACTTTAAATCAGGAAGCCATCCGCACCATGCGACACGTCTTCGCCAAATTTTAACGTCTTGTAGTAACTACGGTATGGCTGTGAAATATATTCGTCTCAGGACTTAAAATCTGTAGTGATAAGCAGGTTTCTTTTACTAGCCACATGTAGAAGTACTAGTAATTCGTTTTCATACCAGATTCGGTCAATTCTGATGAGTTCGAGCATTTACTTTTCTCTCAGATGTATGAATCCGGATTTTACCTTCTTTATTCTTGAGATGATACTATGTCTTCTTTTGATGAAACTGCTAAGATTTATCAGAGATTGCATATTAAAAGGTAATATAAAAAATTTCGATGTGCAGAAATATGCTTAAGTAAACACTTTTCAAGTAGATGCTGGTGAGACCTACTATCATTCATTTTTTTCTCGACTAACTCCACTACCATTACTTCATTTTGGTTTAAACTGTGTGTATCTAAATTAAATTCTGTAGTTTTACCGCCAAACTTGTTTATTTTCAAACGTAAATTTCCACGAAGTTTCAATAAAAATTTTAACTAAATACCGCTTGCATGCTCTTCAGATTTCTAGTTCTTTCATTTTGTAGTTGACTTCTCCTTATTCTCACTAGCGGATCCTTGCATACTTCCTGATTGCTTTTTTCTCACAAGTTTTTCATTCTTGTTTTTGACTGTCTCGCGCCGATTATCACTTTTTTCTGATATTTTTTCTTTCTCAGAATGTTTCTCTTTTCCAAAATGGTGCATTTCAGATTTTTCTGTTTCAGACTTTGTTCTCAACTCCTTTATCCCATTTTTGGCACCAGCTTCCTTCATTTCACCTGATTGCTTCTCATCTAATTGCACGTCCTCTCCAGCTTCTTTCATTTTCTAAATTTGATAAAATTGCTTTTCCAACAATTTTTCATTTCTTGATCTGTACTAAACTGAAGTACATCTCAAAAATCTATGAACCTTACTTACACATACGTTTAAATGTAAAGGCATTTCAATATCGGTTTCACCGTCCCTATTATATACTTTGATCTTGGAATGCTCTGTTATGGATGGCTGAGTTGGTTCAACGGTGAATTCTGAAATTTGAGTCCTCTCTGGATTATGAATGGATTCCAAATTAAATAAGCTAATTTACAGATTTAATGAAAAATAATACATTTATGTCCCTTGTATTTTTCTTTTCAATGTATTAAAGGTATTTGCTCAACATTCTGGCCAAATGAAAGTCTTTATTACTAATCTGAAATTTTGGCCCAAAAAAAGCTGTCATACCTGTGCTAGATGCAATTTTGATTGTATAAGATGAATATTTCATTAAATCAGATCATGTATTCGTATATTCCTGCATACTTAAATGTATCTATCACTTATTCAGTATACGAGTAACCTAACCTTTTTTCCTGAAACAATCGACAGCTGTGGATATAGTGAAAACAGTAGCAGTAATGATGATATGCAATGATACCATTAATGATTCTTCCAGTATAGAGTAATACATCTGCGTCTAAATAGATTAGCTCCACAGATAATTTTTTTTTTTCATAATTTTTCAAAACCTTTCTGCTAAATCCTTTCGTAATTTCCCGAGGAACAAAGTTTGAAATGATTCTATATTCAAATCTGTCATTCACTTTGATGATCCTAACACTAATTAAAATATTTGAAATCAATTCAACGATGAAAACATAACCTTTGCGGAGAACCGCCGCTCACTACCAAATATAAAAAATAAAGTAGAGATAAGAATTCCTTCAACTTCTGGAACTGTAAACAATAGAAATTAAAGAATAGCTTCTTTCATCCCAATATAAATATTTACTGTTTACACTTCACATAAATAATGAGTTTGATTTGATGCTTAATATTACTTTACTTTTTATGTGACCGATTTTAACTTATTTTTATCAGTACAGAGAAATTTTATGAAGATCATACATTATGGTAACAAGCTTATTATTATAGATTTGTTCATTCGCTTTCTTTTAATTTGTAAATTTATTCTTAATTTTATTTACAATTACCTCACCTGTTTACTCCTTAAATAATACAAGTTGTAGATTTTTCAGACAGCAACTTTGCTCAGTCGGTTAGTAAATGAAATCTCTAAACTTTTATAACTCGTAACCTCAACTTCTATTCATCCTTCCCTTCAGGACATTCATAGATTTGATTTGTCATAGTATATTATGAATTTTTCATTCATTATCTAACAAGATGTTCAACTTAGTATAGTATCACATTAATGAAAAATAAAATTGCCTTCATGAAATGGATAGTTTAGAAAAGCAATACAGTTACTAAAATAGGAAAGAGGAAGAAATAATGGCTGGAAGTCGATAACAAATAATTCTTAAACTTTTCTGATATTTTTGAAAATGATTTCTTTATCAAGATTTCCTGGAATTTAGAAATCTGATGTATCACTCGAATAGAAGTACTGCTGGGTTATCCTTTAGTGATGAAAATTTTTTTGTTGTATCCTTACTGAGGCATAAGTAATTGATAAACATATATCAAATATTGTTATTTCAACATGTCACATGAAAAAGTTTCTATGCTAGCGAATTATTTATGGATCGCCCCTATTTTGAACTATTCAAATCAAACAAAGATATCTGGAAAGATGGAACGCTTTAGCGGTATTAGTTCTTGATTATTGGTGCAGCAAGTTTGCAAGCGATGTTGGATATAAATGCGTTAATATTCTACCAGGTAACTTTCTACCTTCAATAAAAATCACCGATACTGATAGCAATGAAAAATCGATGCAGATCTCATATACCGTCAGCTTTGTAGGGCTTGATCTGTGAAGGGCATGTACCTGGAAGATCCAGTAGTTATGGTGACCCGAACAACCGGTGTAATCGAAACAGTCTGAGTACTGCAATTATCTCCTGTTGTACCGAGAATTTTCTCTGACGCTAACTAATTATTTGTACGGCACGTGTACCATGATTATGAGTAATTAATATCGAGTCAATCTTTTTTTCATGCTCTAATTAATAAATCCCGGAAAGGTCAAAAGTTACCGGTTGGAATCAGAATTTGTTCCATTTTGATAAAATTTATTTACCAGCCAAGTGGTGTTGATTACTGTAATAACGAACGTTGTTTTCGATTGATAAAAGGAAAATCACCGAGTGAAAGGAACTGGCTCGTTTCATAATATTCTTGGCTTCTTTTCCTTCCTTCAAATGCCAACAAAAACGATTTGAGGAAGTTATTTAGGCCGAGCCAAGCTATTTGGAAAAAAAATGCAGAATACCAGCTTTGTTGGAAATGCGAATGCTAAATTTCCTCACTTCTATTTCTCATCTTCATTTTGGCTTCCATGTGAAAGTGTTACCACAGTACTCAATACTTTGTATTCTCGGCCCTATAAAAAGAAGCTGCAGACAAGGAAGGGAAAGATAAAGATTTTCCGTTTAAAACTCAATCATTTAAAATAAAAAAAGGATTGAGGAAATAGCAAGTAAAAATCCTATCTAATGAAAGTTTGAAGTTGCTCGTATCCACAAATATTAATAATGCCTCAGTGTCTTTTTTTGTCTTATGCTTTAATTCTTGTGGATTTAAATATTTAAGATTGATAAAGTATTAAATCAAAAAAAAACCGTAATCTTAAACCCAAGCCCCTTTCCTTTCCACTTCTTTAATTTTTCGTTTAATTACGTCTTTCTATATTTTAATGTGTTTTAAGTAAACTTAAAAAACACAAATTTAAATACGAACTGATATTGTGCTCAGTAGTAGCTTTCGAATAAACTACTTACTGATAAATTACCTGAGAACACGATGATGAGCTGCTAATAAACTAGCTGAATTTGCGGATACAAACCCGGATATTACTGGAAATTGGAACAGAGTTGAGTTGAGTGAAATAGGAAGTCTTACAAGAAAGTATTGATATCTTAGCGGCATTTTCATTGCGAAATCCATTTTACCTGTCCCTTTCCAGAAGATTTGCGAAATGAGGGAGTTAAGGCGCTTCGTTTTCAGCACTTCCAACAGTTGACCGCATTGCTTATAATTCAAAAAGTTTTCTACAGCTTTTGCCATCAACCTTCTTTTCAACCTTGTCTTCGAATTACCCAATGCAAAAGAAAAAAAGCGAAAAACTCAATTTAACATTTTTTACTAATTAATGCTTGATTTATATGACTACAAATAATGGGGGACTGCATTCCAGGTCTATTTAAAAAGGCACAAAGCTGTGATAGTTTTCCAAATCCTGTTCAAGCTTTGCTAAATTCAAATAACAAGAAGTCGACAGGGCTATTTATTTAAAAACTTTATCAGAACTCGTTTATGTAATCATAGTAATGAAAATAATACTTATGTTGCAGTAAAGCCTTGGGCTATGCAATGATACTTCAGCGAATAAAAGAGAAGATTAAGTTTATAATTATGAAATCAATGCAAATTAATTAGATATTCAATAATGCGAGTCATTAATTCAACATTAAAATTTTTTTAATTAAAAATTGCATGGATCTTGTTCGCTCTCTAGACGAGACTTCTCTTCATATTTCTGCACCATCGTTGCAACTGATTCCAGTAATTTATAATCTCCAATCAACTCTTTTTCCAAAAAACTTTTATGGTTACCTTTGCGTTTAATAGAGCTTTGAAAACTTTCGCCACTGCAACGTGGACAGCACCGTCCAGCATTCCAGCTCTTCTCTTCCACTTTATCACAACCAACATTTGACTCAAGTTTAACTGGTCCTTTTTCATTGTCAGTAGCGATTTCAAAAGTGCTGTTCGACTTGGATGCCAAATGACTTGAGTTTAAGTTCGGATTCAAGTTCAAACGTGATTGTGTTGAAGTGGCAGTGCTCGTCATCTGAGTACTTGTGGTACCGATTTCCGCTGCTGCTGTTTGTTCTTCCAAACAATCATTGTTCACTGTAAGTGAATGCATCTTTTTATTACCTTTCCGCTACTGTTTTTCACACCTTATTTACTTTGTCCTCAAGATTATGGCGAATGAAGAGAGGAATTTCTTCTAGAAGGTTGGATCACAAATGGAGGGCCATCAGAAGTTCAATTTACATTGCAATGAATTTTTCTGAGCAAAAAAAATTTCAATAAGAAAGTTGCCATTAATATCTGCGACATAAGTAATAAAAGTTGGAACTCGTTCGGTCATCTTCTGTGAACCGTCATCGATTCCGCTTATTTGCTGAAATATAACTGTGTAATAGTTCATATAAAGAATAAATGACAAAATCTTGCACAAAATGATAATAAAAAGTGCGATAAATTAGATTACAATACAGTCCTTTCAATATTTTATGAACTCTCAGAGTTTGTTTGATCGTGATTAATAATAATAAGGATAAATATGATAACAGCAATGAAAACAATAGTTAATAGTAGTAACAATGACAACAACTAATGATAGTAATAATTAGAAGTAATAATAATTGTTATTAAATACTGTTAAATATTATTATTAATTATATTAAATATTACTAGATATTAATTATTATTATCAATGTTCATTAATTATATTTCAAGTATAAATTCAATAATTCAAGAAAACCTCTGCTTGTGAAATTTCTTTTCTTTGACCCAAACCAATTCGGTTTAAATTTGATCCTTTGTGATCATTAAGTATTGGAACTGCTTTGCTTCTGTTATTGCAGATAAAATGCTGATAAATGGGATCTTTCGACATTTGCTGTTGTTTCAGAACTAAATTTAGTTTCTATTAGCTTTTATAAATCTCAGTGGTCATTAATTGAACCTTTTCTGGTCTTAGCGCTTTCTCTTTTGGCGCAGCTTGGAATGCTTGAAAGAGCAATTGTTATTATGCCACCAATGACTACTATAAATACTAGAAATTCATTTCCAATAATATCCATCAAACCTGAAACTCACTTCTTTGAACACTTCAAGAGGAAAAGTGAAGAAATTTCAATGTCCAAGACAGAAGAACCACACCGATGGAAATAAAATTTTAAAAAGTATTTTGACTTTTTCTTTAGATTTTTTTAAACTGAAAGATTCTGATGTTCAAAATCAGTGGCGGGCCAACGAAGCGATTGAGGATTTGGGATTAAAAAGGTAAATAACGAAAATGATAACAATGTTACCGGAAGTATAACTGTTAGGGGCGAAGTAAGCAAGTTAAAATGAATTACAACAATAAATGGGTCTTCTTAAGTACACAACCTTTTTTCTTAAAAATTGCGTGATGCAATTCATTCTCCTTAATCAAATTTATCAAAATTATCGTTAATAAAAGAAGTGCCATACAACTCATTAAATCATTTTGTTTTATTACAACCTGTACGCATACAAAGTGGCGGTGTTTTTCAGTTTTCAAGCAATGCATGCAAGTTAAATCAATTCACAGATTTAGTAAGTTTATCATAAATAGTGCTTGCAAGTGGTTTAGATTAGTTTGTTTTTATTTGATAGAGTGAATGAAACTTTTATTGTAGAGTTTTTGAAGTGTGAAGAATAACTGATAACCTAGCATATTCAAGTAAATTATCATAAGACATGGCATCATTTTCCTACTACTTTCAGCTAAGTAAAGCAAACTTACGATTAGGATAATTATTCACAAGTAGAGTACTAATATGTCTAAGATTGATGAATAAATCTGTTTCAAAAATTTATCTCTCAAATTAGTAGCTAAATCAAATTTTGTACCTTAACAGTTTGTGGAAAACTTCAATTAATTTTCAGAGCAGAAATTCATTTGAAAACTAAATCAGTATCTAAATCCAAATCAAATGATTGATTCCGCATCAAACAGCAGTGGCCGCGATTCCAGCATCAATCACGGGGCTGAAAAAAGTGAAAGCAACGAAAGTAGTGCAACAATTCACTGTAAACCGCGGAAAATTTTTCCTTTGGGGGGTGAGAGAACAAAGGACTTGGTTTATCCAATGATAACTTACCATTATTCGGTAAGTACAGACGCTCGGTATGTATACGTAATTGGTGAGGATCCCATGGAATTGAAATCTCAACTCTTCGTTTGGGATTTACATCGGGGGATTGCGCGACGCTACTCAGTCATCAATGTACCACCTTCGACGCAGATGAAGCATCTGTATCAGATTGACCATCTAGATGGCTTATTAGTATGTTGCAGTGCCGGGTTCTTCCATGTTTATGCAGTTCAATTCGATCACTTCAACGAGCTAATTCGCATTCGAAAAACTTTATTCTATCAGTTAAGCAATAACTCACATTTTTGGAGTTCCGCGAGAGCCTCTTCTGAACGAGGCATCATTTTTATGTCCCAGCATGATCAGATTCGAAATTTCTATGTGGCTCAGATTGGCTTAGATGCACCTGCGCGGTCTGTTTTTCTTACAGCACGAATGTCTGGCTTGCGCTTCTGTGGTCAACCGTGGGTTCACGGGAACTACATGTATTTATTTGAAAGTGGTACAACAGCGGCCTATTCGGAAATTAAATACTTAACAGGCCGTTTAGTTCGAGCCAATTTACATACTGGTGAATTAGACATCGTCCCCACAAAAGCAACAGGTTTGATTGGTAGCAGTCTGCCAGGTGCTCAGCAACAGCAAAATCTACAAGTACATGACGTAACATCACAGCAAAACAGAAATGCCAGGACACTTGTGCGGCGCGTCAAACACGTGGGGCGTGACGGATGGCTATGGATTATAGCGGAATTCGTGGAACTCAATGACACCTCTATTCAAGATGCTGAACGTTGCGAGGTGATTTTTTTACGTTTGCAATTGCTTGTCACTCCAAGTCATCAGCCTTGAGCATCTGCAGTGGTGCAACGCTTATTTTGAGCAGGAAGAATATCTAGAAAATTTCAGGGGCGCGATAGATAACTGAAACGTAGGATATACTCATCTTCTCATCCTTCCGTTCTCATTTTGAATCTCTCCTTCCCTTCACACCAAAATAAAGTTTCTTAAAAGCTTTGACGTTGAAGGAGGACAGCTTAGTTTCAAGAAATCCCGAACTGATACACCATCTGCAACGTTTTGCAAGACCTATACTCTTTCCCCCTTCTTTGTCATTAGACATAAGGTATGGTATCTTTTCCGGTGATTCACTTCATATTCATACGTTTCTACGTATATATTAATAGTAGTGGTACCCAGAATTGCTATAATCGAAATTCCTGAAAATTGTGTTTACTTCGTCAATGGATGCATATCTTGGAAAAACGGATTTTTTTTGTCATTGCTTTACAGAAACAAAAAGTAGTAGTTACAGATATGCATTTTGGAAATGGAAACATTCACGTGGTATCATTTGGACTGGTTTCCTGGATGCAAATTCGATGAATTGACGCTGGATGTTACTTGCCATGGGACCGTAATTCTGCTTCGAAAAAAAATTTTGCAGACGGTTAATCAGGCACAAATCGATTCTTTTCTATTGCTTTCCAGAAATCCAGAAACGCTACTCAAAAAAAGTTTTCGTGCTTTGATTACTTATTTTCCGAGTTGGAGAAATATGAATTGGAAACAAATGCGTTCCTTTGGCATACCGACCTATTTACTTTTCCCTTAATATTGATGAATGCCTCACTGTATAATGTGATAACTGTGCAGATGTATATGTCCAATTCGATGGAGTAGCATCCAAATTTTTGCGCTTTTAAAGAATATTTAAATATTTGGATATCAAACAAAAGGAAAATATTTTCACAAAAATTCGCTCTTCTACAATTACTAAAGAGTAACCAGTTCAAACTCATGAACAAGATGGAATCGGATCCCTGGTAAACAAATAGTAGGTTCTTTCATGGTCTACATCAATTGTATCCTAATAAATATACCAAGTACAAATCAAGAAAATGTCTTCTAAAAAAGGTTTTGAATTTACAGGACTTTATATTAAAACCACTGAATTTACCAGTAAAATGAAGTTAATGTATTTAACACACATAGATTAGAAACTGGAAAAAGTTTCGTTAGACGTAGAATTTGTTCAGATGATACATGAAGTTGTCTCAAGCGCAGCACTTTAGAATTTATCATTCAGCTTTCAAGACAACTTGGGAAGAATCCGTTATAATGACAAAATCAAAAAACAAAAGCAGTAGCAAGAAGACAGAATGAAGCATTTTTACGTTTTTCCAAAATATATCACTGATAACATTACAGGCATACACAATTCTCAAAAAAAAAACCAACTCCACTGTAGTGAGCAAGTAAATCTAGTACAATGCAGTAAGAAATCCAAAAACAGGAGGTGCTAAGCTTGAAAAGGAGTTCAAATTCCTGGAAATTTTTATAAGTTTAAAACTTCGAAAAAAAAACCTGAAATACATTCATACTTCAAAAAAAAAACAGCCTTTTAAAATCGCAGGCAGAACTTTTGAAGGTAAAATCTATAGTGACACAAGTCATAAGTGTCATTATTGAGAAAGGAATAAGTTAAAACTATTTAAACAAAAGTGCGGCTTATTATCAGCATCAACGACAAGTGGAACTAAACAACACTGGAAATTTAAAAGGTCAACCAAAATGAAATTTCACATAGTAATAAACAGAAATGGAAAATATATAAGTGAAGTGAACTGGGTATCAGTCGATAAAAATGGATTGAGAGATTTCAAAAAAAAGTAAGATACTTGAACACATAATACAACAATTCACCAAGAAACTGAAATTTTAACTGCAACTCCACATATTAAAAATTGACGAAACTGAGTCCCGCTTATTAGATGGATCCTTATAATATGAAGCTGTCAAGTACAAATCAATATAAGTGATTTAGTAGTTTTAGTAGTAGTTGTAGTAGTAGTAGGTTTAGTATAAACATTACCTAATTGTGAAATCATAGATCAAACTTTCGTTTCAGGACCATCATCAACACGCGTAAATTGTTTGAATGAGTCACGTAACCGTGAAAGCTTCCTGGCAACAAGTTGTCCATATACTTTGCTGTACCAAACATTACTTCGTCCTCTGAAATTCTATCCAGAATAAAATCTTTATTTGATATAAAAAAGAATTTTTATTGCTAAAAAAAATGCTATCTTGATTACTATAAATGAAAAATAGAATTTGTGTATAGGTAATCATAGGCGCAACAAATAAACAGTTGACAAAGTAAATGATGGATTTATACCTTAGATCAATCCTCGTGATATACGTGACACGAGAACGACCAGCGATCGGTTCAACAAGAAATTGGGATGACAGAACAGCCGCAGGGAGACCACCCAGCATCTGTGTTTCACTGGAATGGACTGAACGCTCCACCACAACACAGCCACCACGCAGTTCCTTCATGTCCGTTCGCCACAACCTGTACATTTAACTTTCATCTCTTTCTATATCTTCCCTGATATCATAAAAACCATCTTTTCTGTAAATTTCAGAGCATCTACCTGACCACAGTAGCATCTCGAGTAGGATGTGACGGTGTGTCATTGATGACATACTGAAAAACATCACAATTTTCAGCATTCAATATCGCCATTGTCCTCCAGTTGATGATTTGCGGATCCCAAAGATTTCTGAATAATCAATTATTATACTACAGATTAAATCTCCTAAACTATCAATTGAATCAATATGCTGCAAGATATCCAAAAATTACTCTTTATTTACCAAAAAATAAAAGTACCTCTCTCGAATGATTCTAGTAAGGATTTCTTTGGGTGGTGCTTCGATATCAACCCAAACGCGAAAAAACCGCAAAGGATGACCATCAGTTGATTTTTTGGTTGAAATTTCAACACCATTTACAGTATCTTCAACAATCCAGCCTTTCCACCGATCCCGATGTTCCTGACAAATATACGACAGTACTTCAAATCCGCAACTTCGATAAATTATAAGTGTCACTCATGTGGCTAATTCTTTTTTTTTTGCAATACTTCGAATGAATACCAGATATTTAAAATTTGAATAAACTGGAAATCAAAACATAAATCGTCTACCTTCAGAAGCTCCTTCGCTTTCTGCAACAAATATGTTTTGTAATTTCCGTCTTGGGACAAGCCCAGTTCGGTGAGGAATGGTGCATCGAGTTCGGTGCCTTTATAGTACTCGTTACCTTTACCACGCTCAAATCCTGGACTAGGAGGAACGATGAATATTTTGGTGCAGTGTTCAATCATTTGTACCAAGCATTCTTGTGCTGCTCGAGATTCCCTAATTTCACGCTCTGTTGGTAAACCTGCTGCTCCGATCGTTTTATGACGTCTGGAAAAAATCAGATTTTTCTATACAGGAAAAAACTCGTGACAATGGGTTGATTACATATAGTTTGGGGACATTGAGAACTTCTTTCCCAGGTGTTTACTTTGTGCAAAAAAAATGTGCTTGGAAATATTAGCAACCTTGTAGGACTGATGTTATTCAGGCGTGAACCACATAACTGAAAGAGAGATGGTGCGAAACATACAGCCAGATTTTGGGGAGTCATCTGTAAATCAAAATGTTGAAATAAAACAGAACAAGCTGGATAAAAGTTAATAAACCCCAAAACTAGAGACCGACATTCGAAACATTAAATAATGGAAAGGGGATTTATCTTAATGTAACAAAGTGGAATATGGAACTTTAATAAATTCAAAATCTTTCTCACAACCTGAATTGGTAATTAACAAAAGTATGGAAAAGCAAAAATTCACACTATTAGTAGCGGAATGTTTAGCAATATCATGGAGAAAATAAAGTAAAGTTTGCAACGCCTCGCGATGTTCATCAGGTAATAACAAAACAGCATGCTGAAGAGCTTCCATACGCATCTCCACCGGAATATCTATAAGTAACCATTCAAATTAATAATTACGAAAAAGCAGAGAACTGTAATTATGTACAGAGAAGACAAATAAATGAATAAATTTTCTGTTAAGAGATATTAACATCTAATGAAAATTAAAACTAACGGATGAAAATTTTTGCAAATGTTTCCGAATATTTAACAGTCATCAAAGGTTCTGGCAATTCACGAAAATACTGCTTCAGAAGATCAGCTATGTCGTGGACCTGAACAACACCAGCAATAAATATAAAAGAAATCTACCGACTGGCAATAATGATAAAAATCAAAATTGCACTTGTCTTAAAACATTGTTTGCAACTTCACGCTTAGTTCACCTGTTAAAAGTACCTGTGATGGGTCAAGCTTCCCATCCGTGAAAACTTCTGCTTCTGGAGCTACATCACAGAGCAGCCGCATCTCGGTAATTCTTGAACGAACACCACTTTTCCGAAATATCCCGACAGTATCTGGAGCCGCGATGCGTAAGAAATGCATCATTTCCAAGATAAATCGAGGCAATGCGAAACCAGAACGACTCTGGATGACAGCTAACGGTAAGCCGAAGGTAGAAATCTCTCCTGAAAATGAAGAAATTTGTTGGGTGTCATTTAATGAATGACAAAGAAAAATAGGGAAGAAACCAAACAGGGAGACCAAATATGCAGAATCCTTCTTATAAAATGTATTCAAATTACTTTCAACAGTATCGCAAGTAAGAAGGAATTTATATCTAGATCTATTATTCCAAATGTATCCAACCTCTTTAGACCAATAGCATTTTGTTAGACGTAAACCTACTATAACCTAGGCAAACCATTATTTACAAGGTGCTTTCGGTAATATAAAGCTTTTAAAATATCTGTACTGTGTTTTGATACTACTGAGACAATGGTATTCGACTCGATTTACAGTGAAGAAGATATCCATGAAAGACCAAAGATTTAGAGTTGTTGTAACGAAAAGATAAAGCTTACTTCTAGCTGGTTTATTATTATTACTAATGGTCTCGTTGTTGCGCATTCGTCTTATAAATTTGTGTACTGCCCAGCTTTTGCTTACTCTGCCATTTCTATTATCAGCAACAACACCAATCCTGATACCGCTACCAGCATAAGTTTCAATCATTACCGATAACTTCAGGAATGCCAACTTGCGTATTTGTTGCTGAACAATAAAATATTAAATTTAAAAAAAAAGCCTTAAATTCATGAGGAAATGTAATAAATAAAGACAAAGAGTGATCAAAAGATTTTAAAGGAATAGAAACAAAAGTTTTGCATTTACATACCATTTCGCTTACACTTAGAGCATCCATACAATGTGGCAAATTAGCGTCACTAAGAAATGTTTCGTTATAGTCAGCACGGAAAGCATTCAACGGACTGGGCGATAGATGTTTAGTCTTCATTTCTCGAATATGCAGCATTGTCGGTATAGATGTAAAGAGCAATGAATTCCGCTGTCGTTGCGTTGTTGGTCCACTAAAATCAGAAAATTCATGACACAAGTATTAAAACATTTCGGAATAAGGAATAAGACTGCGGAGGACCTAATCTGTTTATGCTCAGCTGAATTCGTTATGATTAAAACAAACTTAAAAATTTTGATGCTCAAGTTTAAAAGCAAAATTTAGCGCTTAATTCCAATGATAACTGCGGTTCATTGATTTAAATAATTAAGTTTAATATATTGTGAAAAGGGGCTTGAATAAGAAACGATGGTGAGAGCAATAGCTAACCTCGGTGACCTGGAAAGACTTGAGCCAACACCTGAATCACGTCGTTCACCAGCACCTGACTTATGTTGCCGCGTGCCTAATTCATCGTCATTTCCACTACTTTCTAAACTGGAATGTGACCTCTGCGCAGACGCACCCCTGACTGCACTGAATGATGAAGAACCGTTACAGTAACCAAGTCTTTTTTTACCTTGGCTGTCGATTTCTGCCTGAAATGTTTTCAAAACACAATAATTATTTAGATAATTTAGAGTTAGAAATTTTTAGAAAAGTATGACTTTGTTGAAAATCAGACTCAAAGAATGAGGCAATGAAATGTTCGTCATTCTCCATTTTTCCTGGAAATAACAAGCAGGAACCTTTAAGCGATTAGCATGGTTGGAGATACTTGTATTCGAGGAAGATGATTCTGGTGATACAGCACGATGATATGCAGCAACGGATAATGTTGCTCCCGAAGTACCGGTGCCAGCAACACTACCAATAACCGAATCATCAAGATTCGATGCAAATGCTGTCAGTTCAAGAGAGGTATCGTGAACATCTGTGATATCACACATATGGTTCATAAGCAACTTTCAATTTTTTAAAATCAAATGTAGGAGTAAACAAAATTAAAGTTAATTACATGAAAAACCGAACTCAGGAAAGAACACTAACTTTAAGTAAATCAACCTACAAATGAGCAAGCAAATAAATGAGAAAAGAACACAAACCATCTGAAAGAATATGCTCATAATAACCATCGGCATTGATGACTAGCTTGGAACGAGGATAGGATTGTTCGAGTGCTAAACTTCGATCTCGGTTACGTTCTATATCCTTTCTGGGATGACCTCGCAGCTCATCATAGTTTGGTGAACTATCAGAAAGAACATCACCCGGATACTGCAGCCCGCTTCTAAAGTTCATTACAGACAATGCCAATTAATTAAAAGTTGGTTTAGAAATATTGAACGCAGTCTACCAGAGTCTTTAATCGCTGCAAACTGTCAGTTGAAAAAAGAGATTCAAAGATAGATTTAATCAAAAAATATTAAATTTCATCCATAATTCGAACAAAACCAAGAAACCTTATTAATGAAGAGAAGCTTGTGTTATTAGTATAACATAGCTGTGATGAAGATGGTCTTTCGTTGCGCATCGTTGAGGAATGTCTATCCCGAAAAGACGTTGTTTCTAAATCACCTGGTCCACATTTTGGATCAGCATATTCAATGTTATCAGAGCACAAATCCTGAGCTACTCGGTCGTAAATTCGAGTGTTGCAGTCGTGCGGTATACCACGTATCAGTACAGGATCGCAAGATAAATCGCGTGGTTTGTTTCGGCGCAATGATTTGTGACGTGGATCACCGGTGATAACTATAGATGATTCGGAAGGATCAAGTACTACACCCATACGTCGATTACTGACACCCAAAAAACGTTTCCGAATTCGAGCAGATGGTGAGCAAGAATTATACTGAGAAGATGAAGTCCCACAATCAGACAACATTTGTTGTTGCTGTTGTCGCATACTTGGTTGTAAGACGGCAAACGTTACTGCAAACCATAATCATGCATTTCAGTAGTAGAAATACCAATACTGAAGTAAAAAATCAGATTTATGAAGTAGCAAAACTGACGCAAATGATGCGACTAATCTGCATATGAATAGCTAGAAGCCTCGCGATCATTGGCAACAACCAGAAATACAGAACATTTGAACTATTGCGGTGCAGTAATTAGGAAAAAATTAAAAAAAAAAAAAAAAAAAAAAAACTTTAGAAAAAAAAGGATCAAAATGAAGGAAAGTCTGAATGAAAAAGATACAAAATATTTTGGTCTGTCTCCTGTGACCAAAATAAATATTGGATGTTTGAGGTCACAGTAAGGGAGTCAAAAAACTCTAACATTTCGCGCTAACCTCTATAATCTTTCACATTAGTTTCGAGATAAATAAGCAGAGAAGGATCCCTTATAAAATTCATAATTTTTGCTACTAAAAGCTGAGGAGAAAGGTTTGTCTGCAACAGTAATAGAAGAATCTATTATTAGCGTAACGAATCATTAAGCGATAATTTTCTTCTGATAACACATAGAAGTGACAACAACAAGCAAAAAACAAAATGCGACAATCATGGTTGATAGTAAGCCCTGCCAAAATTTATTCTATAAAAATTATGTCTATATTCTGCTAAAGCGCATACTTCAGAAGTGAAGAGCAATTTCAAAATGAATTTAAATGAAAAAATGAGGTGAAGAATGAAGAGATACCTCCATCGGACGCATGATCGTCTGTTGCCGCCGTAGTACCACGACGAAATTGTTCCAACATATGTGGTGTAACAGCCTGTGATGATAAAATACTTGACAAGCCATCAGGGAACATGCGCATTGTCCGTGGACTGGCCGAGAAGTGCGAAACAAGTACTGGATCGCCAATTATTAAATCTCTACCAGCCGAACTTGAAGCGGTTTTTGCTAATGATGATGACGTAGCCGTCGGTGGTGTAGACAGATGCTGAACTCCGGCTGTTGAAGATAATGCCACAGAGGAATCGCGCTGTCGACGCCGTCTTAAATATAATGTTCCGATATTCGATGAACCGAATCAGCCAGGTGTATATTAATAATTATTCTTAGTATATTAACAAATGCAGTGTAATTACGATTCTTCTGAGTTAGAATATGATTAGTGGCAATAACAGAGAGAGGCATGATAGTAATTAAGAAACTGAGCTGTTGTTTTTGTTATATTGTAAAACGAATTTTGAGACATTATCAGACTTCACCAAAACCAGCAATTTAACAAGTGAAATTCCTAAAATTATTCAACTGTTTTATATTTTTTCTATTCCGTTCATTCATGTTACATCTGTATTACAAAAAGGTAACCAAGCGCTTTAAAGAGATAACAGTTCTAACCAGATAAATAATGGATTTTCAAGATCTAATAAATACTTTTAAAAACCCTTAGTTTATTTTAATACCTTTTATAGGTTTTGCGGATGCTATTACAGATTTAGACCGATATATATAGGAAGTGGAAGTGAACTATAAAAAAGTGTAAAAAGAAAAACAGTGGATGTTTAAAAAGAAGATTTTTTTTTTTGACCATAAAAACACATCAAGGATTTCGTAAAGATTGGAGAAAGGAAAAGTTTTGAAGCAAGGTAATACACAATGTGGAAAAATTGCATACAATATCAGAGTAATTTGCTTAAAGTAAAATACCTGATATATTTGTAAACTATATAAGATGTAGCAATAGTGATAGTGACAATGATATGGTACAGCTGCAGCAGTAAATTGAAGAATGCTTCAAACCTGCTGGAGGATCGTATATCCATACGTTTCATAAGTGCTCGTGCGCGTTCTTTCAATCTCTCACTTTGCGATCGTTGTAAGTTTACCGCTACTGTTGGTGATGCTGATGCTGATGATGAATCGACTGTGGGACTAAATAAAGAAAAGACAAATGATGTTAAAAAAAACGGGATCAGTCGAGAAAATAGCCGTGACATTTACTGGGGTAGAAAATTGCGGTAATGTCATATCCAGAATGCTAAACTAACAGCTGATTGCAATACACTATCAAAATATTCCTTATCTGTTGGGAACATTTTTTGATTACTTTTAAAATGTTTGAATGCATTTTTAAATTCTAACCAAGTACGATCACTTCTAGCAATAACCACACTGGTAATAGGATCAGGCTGATTTCTGTTGTTATATATATCATCACTAGAATGTTGGGCATCATCCGGTTGTCTTCTGGGATTATGTCTGTAACCGAACGAAATCCGCAGTGCTTCATCATGTTCAGCACTGGAAACCTCCTGCTTGTGAGGTGACCAGGCACTGTCACCTGAGTCTAATTACAGATTATACGGCTTGTTTCATCCAAGTTATACAAATTCTTCCACTTTTCTAGCAATGTTTTGAATTTACACGCTGTTAATTTGATGTCAGAATGATTAAAAAGAACTTTTAAATAAGAAATATTAAATGTGAGCGGCTGATCTTAAAACCAATTTTTTAGTCTATGCATATATTAGAAAAAAATACATATATATATATGAAGTTTATTTTTACCACTGAACGCATCAATCGTATGATCATCTTGCACAATCCTAGACCAGGTTTGGGAATTACGTTGATATTTCCACTTATTTGAAATAGCTACCTAGAACAATTTAATTATTGCTAATTGTTATAAATTGTCAATTCTCCACCGGTAAGCAATGTGACGAAATTAGTTCTTTTCTTTCGATTAAATCAGCCAGTAATGACTGCATCAGCGACATCATCAGTCTCTAATCTTAGACCAAGTTTAGAAAATATCAAGTACGGACATTTCAAGTAGACAAACAGCAAACATTAGGATGAACAAAAGGTAAACACTCATCAAATTAACCACTTACTCAAAAAACAGCTACGAATAGAGATGTGGATAACAGAACAAATGAACGAGTTTAGCAGACGGTACTGAAAATTCTTAACAACAACACCATCGATAATATCACTTATCCTCCCTCTAAAGCTCTTTAAATCTAATGTTAACCTGGTCATCGTCGTCATCGTAATTGATGGCCGTCATATCGTCATCAATATCCGTTTCTATTGGATTGATATCAAACCGTTCTGGCTAAAACTATAATTAGTTTACCTTTTCCGAAGTAAATGGCTGCACTTCATCTGTTTGCTACTGTTAATATTCAAAATCTCGAATCACCTTTACATGCTTGACTAATGAGAAGTATGAGATGAGCTGTTTATAAAACACTTTTTTTTTCTGTTCAAAAATACTTTAAATAAACCGTGGGACCATCGAAGTTTCCATCCCATCAGCGATAATTAATCACAGTTTATCAAGTGTTATTCCCTTTATCAAATTCATTATAAAATAACGACTAAACATTACATGTTTCCTAAGTACTACGTTTTCAACTTTCATGATAGCACATCGATTGAGCGCATTGAGACGACGGAATAGAGCTCGCAGCGAATCGTCATCCAAAAATTCGTGATCCCGCTGTACCGAACGAATATCTATTGGAAAACGATGTTCTGCAATTTTTAAATTTTTTGGAAAACTTAACTAGTAAGTATGAGTTGCTGCAGATATTTATTTTCTGCAACTTCAGCGACGAACTTATGCAGACTCATCAATAACCATACAAAAAAATGCGCACCTAACAACTTTCAAATTTTTACAACTCGAGAAAAAGAATCGAACATATTTTGTTTACAGCATGAAAAATTTATCCATACCTTCATAAAGTCGTGCATACTGAGGAAAGCCAGCGTCACGCAACCATCGAACACATTCAATTGCTTCTTCTTCTGTAAATTATTCGCGATTTAAAAGTGGATAAAGATCAGTATGAAAACAACTGTGATTCGATTGTGAGACGGACTTACTATCAGAAACCCCGTTATTAGCGGATAGACCGATTGTATAATGTAGATTTTTACTATGTGAATATCCAAAATACGATACTAATACTTTTCCAATCATTTTCATATTTCAATAGAAATACTTTACTTGTTCAAAAGAGAGGTTAGGAAGTATGGACAAGTAATTGTATGTGATCAAAGCTTGAAATTTTAGTTTTTGATTTTCCTCTCCATTCTCATTTATCCAAACTTTTTTAGCTTTCCACTTGGACATAAAAAATGAAGTGGAATAAGAGAAGGACAAAATTAAGAAAATCTGGCAAAAAATTTATAATATGTACTGTCATGTGATGATAATGTAATTTTTCTATAATTATGTTCAAATTTTGCTTGAAGAAAAAGGAAAAAATAGTCACAGGAATAAACGAAGAAAAACACTAAATACGTTGAAACTGAGGTGTTCTAGTCCTATTAACTTGAAGATTTTATTTATTTATCTCTAACAAGAGTATAAATCAAAACCCCAAAAAGATTATTAGAAGGATAGTTTAACTTCCTATACAGAAAAACCCTTTACTTCGAAATGTAGAAGGTATCATCTGCCTAGGTGATAGAATGCAAAAGTATCTGAAGGAAGCGCCTCGGCAAGCAGGTGAGGTAGTCCGTGGTATTTGTGAAATGCTCTAATTATGATTAGTAAACTGGAATAAACTTAATTGAAATCACTGAGAAAGGGTGAGGAAAGAGGGATTTGATGAGGAAATTAAATCAAATTTTATTAATAACAACAATTTGGGGATAATAAAAGGAAGGTGAAGGAAGCGAAGAATGGCTGAAACGAGAAAGATGAAGTGCCGTTGCTACTGCGGGGAGCGGCGTTTCAAAGAGGAGACAGAACTGAAACATGAACCAACTGCGTGATAGCGACACACTGCAAACATTTTGGTAATGCGCGCTGCTTGCAGAACTTGTTGCCGTAAGATGGACGAACATTTCTAATGAATGATCGAAATGCAATCACACTATCACTGATAAGACGCTTCCTGCTTCATGATATCAAAATATGTGGTATTATTGGAATTCAAGCAATTAACAATTATATGGCTGCCTTCAATTTTACCTGAATTATTATCTACCGCTGGTTTAAAGATATCGCATGTCACTCCTTACTTGAAATTAAGATTTTACAACAAATAATTTTAAATATAATGGAGCGACAACTAAAAGACACTGTAATTACCAGTCTAAAATACACTACGAGACATTACCAGGTGTCGAACTTTTTGACACTGTCATAAAATAGCCTGCATACCGACTGAGTAATTCTACAAATCTAATGCTTCAAATTAATAACTTCCGTAACTTTGCCAAAAATATGATTTTAAGGACCGCATATAAGAATTCTAGACAAAGTTTCGCCTGACCATTATAATTTCTTCAAAATGGAAATTAAAATCTTAGCAATCTGCGAACAGCTCGCGATGCATGTTTTCACAATAAAGCTAAAAATTCGTTGTTTAAAAAGGCATGTGAAAGATATACAACGATATGTTCGATAAGACAAGATCTTAACCGTATTCCAAACTCTAGAGTTTGGCATGTTATTTTTACTTTTTAACAAAAGAAATCGTTGAAGCTAGCGAGAAATGGCATTAAATTATATGGTTTGGACCTGTTAAAATTATGTTCATTGAAAAAAAACTTTAAATATTGAATATTTGCATAGTGATTCATTTTTCAACAAAGTGATGCAGTACTTGATGAACGAAAATCCGATCACAAAACCTTCATTTTTTATTTTTGAAAAATAAAACTATTCAAAAAAATGACCAGAAAAACCAAAAAGCACAAGTACAATACCCATTTCTCGACCCTATACTTTTTAACTTTCCCAATTTTTCTTCATACTATTTAATTTGGTCTAGTTGAATTTAGCATTTTTTAAAAACAAGCAGTTTTATAGAAGTAACAATTTTTGCGGCAAAAATTCTTGACAGGAGAACTCAACAATGAATAAATAAATAAATGAAGTGACTGTAATTAATGTCAAGAAACTAAAAGCTTGCATCAAATATTGAAGAGTGAGTGAAGATTTCAGCTACTAAAAGTTCAAAACACAAAACTTTCTAGTCATTTGTTCTAGGGCCTAACTTTTTTGCGGGAAAAAGTATATTTAAAATAATTCGGCCAGTGAAATATGACAAGATGAACTTTGAGGCAAAAAGTGGAGTGTGAGGAAGTGTTGGAGAAAGCAAGGCATATAATACACCATTCCATAAAATTCAGTATCACTTCGATACTGTACCATACAACCGGATTTATGAGATGGGAAAATAACCTGACGAAGAACATGAGGATGGAGAAATTTCAGAAATGTATCTCATCAAGCTAACTATACTCAGCACATCATAAATCTAGAACTGAACTCCTGCCTGAAGTTCGATTCCTCTGTATTTCAAGAATTTCAGGTTAACATTGTGAGAGGTTGCTTATGGGAAGAAGGGAACTATGTTTGAAGTATTGTCAATGACGCGCCACAACAGCTGTTTTTGAAGATATCGTCTTTAAGACGAGTGGAATGAGTGAAGAATTCGTTGAAAGGATGAAACTAGTAAGAGAGGGAGAGAGAAAAGAAGTGAATATAATACATCTGCTTTCAATTAAACTTTTATTTACTGTTCCATTAATGCAGGGCAATTTTCCGA
Organism: Setaria equina; assembly: GCA_003012265.1. Lineage (NCBI taxonomy): Eukaryota > Metazoa > Nematoda > Chromadorea > Rhabditida > Setariidae > Setaria > Setaria equina. The sequence continues at coordinate 39,543 of PQVD01001218.1, forward strand.
GGGGAAATATCGCACCAACGGTACAGATGGAAATAAAATCAATTGTTTGAGTCAGCACATTCCGATAAGATACAAATGACTGTTAGTTATTGGATGTTCTAAGTGGATGTTAGGTTTCAAGATCAGTCTCGAATCAAGAAGATTTTAATTGGCAAGGAATGAAATTTGAAGAGACACTTCTTCAAACAGGAAAATTGCTTGAAGTTGAGAACCGGAAAGGAAAAAGAACAAAGATTGTTCGACATTAGCACAAGGAAAAATTAATTGGAAATTTTACAGAACTGTCGCAGTATCTGTGCCGCAGAACAAAAATTAACCAAGTCTTTTTCAAGTCTCTTAATCTATCTTTTCGTCACTTCAATAATTCAAAGTGCGTTTAAATCAGAAAGCGATTAACTAGTGAAGAACGATAAATAGCAATTCAGTTCATTTCTCTGGTCAACAAAAAATTTAAGCACTCCCAGCAAGTTAGCATAAAGTTCACTGCTTTTATATATGGCGATCAGAGCAGAAACAAGCAACACTTCAACAAATTTTCGGAAAAATTCAAATACTAATACTCACCAGCCTTCTGCTTTTTTTGTGTATATACCTCATCGCTCGTCTGCAAATAAGTATAAATTCAAACTGAAGTTAAATTTTTTGAGTACATATAATCAGAATGAAAATAAGGATACATTTTTCTAAATACGACTTTATAATGATCTTTCCAATGTTACCATTATAATCACCCGACGGACCTGTTCGCTAAAATCGACATCTAACTCTTCACAACTTTCCGCTCGTTCCGGAATACGTCCAGAACTGAAAGCAAACAAATCCGATGCTAGTATCACTGATACAGTTCGTTTTTCTGTATTCGAACGGGGCGAGGGTGGTGGTGGTGAGCGAATTTCACTTTCATTTGTGTCCATTTCAAAGGATGACTCAATTTCTATCTGCAAAAACATTATCGTTTAATTTTGATAAGCAAATGCATATTTAATGATCACTGACATCGAGTCATTAATACTTACTTGTGCCAGCTGAGATCCGTTTTTGTCAGCATTTCCCTGCTGCTTTCTACATCTACCAATGCGGTGCAAATTGATCATAGCTGGCGCACCTGGAGTCATCGGAGAACTCTCGCTATCAGCTAAACCTGAACTGATACTGATATCATGCTGCGATATCGCGCTACCATTTGGTGATCCACAGTTATCCACAACTTCTGGACCACGGGATAAAACTGCTTCGTGATTCAATTTGGTTGATATTGGTGTTACATCTGCTATCAGAATCATTAAGTAATTTAATGCTCGAAAATTTTGATACAGAGACTAAATTTTGGAAACCATATCGGTAAGCGAACAGTACGAGATTTTGAACAGAACTTATCAATTTGGCATCTCGCAATAAGCAATGCAAGTTAAAGTAGGAAACACGCTGTCTCACTAAACGGGAACTCATGGAAGATTTACGACACATTCATAAAATTGTGTACAAATCAATTACGGTGTTCAACAACGATATTTTTTCTCCCCATTTTGTGTCCATCGATAATGAGATTAT
>PQVD01001218.1:41142-78974 GCA_003012265.1 Setaria equina
CCATCAGTAAAAATTTATCACAAACCGGCGGAAACTGTAGCCGTACTGGCACTACCTTGCGGTCCTGTGGACTGCTTAATTGTGCACGGTACATTGTCGTAAATGCTACCGTTCATAGATGCTTGCAAGGAACCCTTCATAATGCACGAGTGTTGGCCGGCCAAGCCATGGACAGAGCCAACAGCACCCGTTGAGGACACGAAACGCCGCAACAGTTCTGCAACAACAGTGTTCATTCCATTAAAATGTTAAGTCGTACAATATTTTCCCTTTTCTCCGCTAAAATTATCACTTTTTGTATTGCCTTTTGCTGAATTTTAGCATCTCATTTTCACTTCGAAAAGATCATAAATTTCGAAAGTGGAAAAATTCTGAAAATGAAATGAGTTGAAAATTCAGGAGCTCAACATCTTTACTCTTTCATTATTTGAACTCTAATTTTGAAGAACAATAATTCGCCAAGTGCCTATGCCTAAGTTCAAAACCAAATTTTGACATTAAAATTGCTAATTGAAACTAATCGAAAATAAAAGGAGGCATTAACCTCGAAGATTTTGTATGAATAAGATCATTCAGAAGATGGGAACGATGAAAGGTGCGAGGAAAAAAAAGTCACCGGAATAAGGAATGATGGTGATAATGAAGCGAATCAGCAAGCAAGCAAGCAACAGCAAACAACACCAGTAACTTCATTATCAGATCATATCAGCAGGTGATATTGCTGCTGCTTATGATTACAACATAAGAGAATGATGTTTCGTAATAAAGGAAGACAAATTGACAAATACAAAATGAACGTTTGTATGAAGACATCACAAGTAGCACCCTCCCCCGGTCAGAATAGTTTTCGGTGGTCTAAGCCAACAACGCATAAAACAAAGTCTATTAATTGAACTAAGCTTAAAAAAATATATTAAAAGGGAGTCTAATTGAGCATTCGTATGCAAAGCTTGCTCTCAAGAATCGAAGCCTTTGTACGTGAATCACTCAATTCCTTTTTTTTTTTCATAGTCTCGTAAATTATGTAATAATTTGAAAGATAAATCTATCGGTCTTGGGATCTTTGAGAATGACGTATTTTCGGAAATATCAAAAGGTTTCTGCAAGTTTCTAAAGATGAAAAGCACAATAAAAGCTAGTGAATTTTCAGTTCTGCTGCTTTCGTTTACATTTCCGTGTTCAACGTCAACTGTGGCGGAATTTAGAAAGTCTTTTTATTTCAATTCTATTGCTCGTTGAGTCGAATGGACAAGTTTGAAATGCCTTAATAAGATCGGAATGCAACAGAAAGTGCTACACGAATGACACAGTTCTCGGCCAGTAATGGCAGGCTTATAAGAATTTTATGCTATAAGGTAAAATTAGTTTCAAGAATAGGACAAGCTTTCTTCAGAAACAGAGACTGTTGCAAATCAGATATAAACAAACCGTTACGGTTATTTGACAATATTTTCTTCCTGGAAATATCACTCGAGATTCCATGTGATTCACTGTTTCGAATATCATTTGTAAACTATAAAAAAAAATAAACTGACTAGTTAGAATTAGCAGAACTTATTGCTGCCATCTATCAAAATCGAAACCTTCCATGAAATCAGTCAATGAGTTTGTATTTAGATTTAAGCACACTGTTTAAACTTAGAAAGTAGTGGTAAGATTGGTAAAACGAAAAGATGGTATGAACCATAGTAAGGTTTTCACTGGTGACAGGATAATGCAACCCTCGATTTGACACAACATCCAGATCCTCGGCATATTCCAACAGCATTGCTATACTTTCGTCAATATCTTTTGATGATCTGCAACGATCGCAACTTTCGAACTCATCAAATGAGTAATTAGCTTTTTACAGGTGCTTCTAAAGCTACAGAATCATATTAATGCAGAATTTTATATATTTGACTCTCTTTGATGAGAATAAAGTCCTAAACATGATTTAAACATGTGTCAAGCTTTTAAAGCTTTTGCACAGTAGGAAAATGAAAGTAGAAAGCATACTGTATCTTTCTTTTTTCGAGCAAACTATCACGTATTTCCGTACTACGTAACATTTCTTCCACTTCTTTATCAGTAGTATCAGATTCCGCCTGTATTAAAGTGCCGTCAAGACAGATATAATTGAAGAATTACACAAGCAATGGGGTGCCTATTTTAGCTCAAGCTAAGTTTAAATTTCATTCACTTCGTTATGACTTTTTTTCCTTATTCTACTTTATAGCTACGATCCACTTTTTCTAAAAAGAGTTCTTCGAAGTAAAACTAATGAAATACTTACAACTCGATTTAGTGAAGAGTATTCAGGATCTTCGGGAGTCTCCGCAGATTCTGTAGAAGTAAGTTCTTCGCTATGCTGCCCCCTCGCAGACGATTCATTGATCCAGTCGAAGGAACTAGACCTGGACAAGGAATATGGGCTGGTTTGAGTACCAGTTTCCTGCAAAATTTGTCATTTTTCTTCACAAGATAATATGACACGGATGAACCTCTCCCTTCTGCTTACCACTTGTAAACTGCTTGAAAGCATGTAACTTTTGGTTCAGTCTCAAATCGGAAAGAATGATATATCCCAGAACCTTTTTACATTTATTGCAAATTTTTGAAGCTAAAACCTTGAAACAAATAATCTCTAAAATTCTTTACATGTAATTTGAGTGTGCACCCATTTTGGATTTAGCTATTTGATCAAATTTCTATTCTGGGAGAAAATTCTGGAAATATATTTAACAAACAATTGTTGCATAGGTCTAGAGATTGAGAGCACTAATATCAGAAAATTTTTTCGCAGATTAAATAAAAGACTATGAAATAGCGGTAAGCCGTACGTCAGGTTAGTGCAAGCAAATCCCTTTTAAATTATATGGGCCGAATATTTCAAAACGACAAGTGAGAAAAGTTTTATGTTGGAAAAATTAATTTAATCTAATTTTTTTTTTTTTTTTGAGGAAAAAAGAAGTTGCGAATGAACAGTTATGTAATTTAAAAATTATAACTTTTTACAAAATGATACTGGAACGACGTGATAAGGATAAGTGGGTTTGACGGTAAACGCAGTTTGCATAAACTCATGCTGCCAACCCTTCAATTCATGTTCCAAATTAAACTCAAAGTGAATTTACAGATCTGGCCTTTCCTCCATCCTATCTCCAGGATAGTAAACATACAAAAAGCCATCGCAAAGTTATTTATGCGTGAATTTTAAAACAAATAAACAAACAAACTAAGCAGGTACATATAACATGCAGAAATAAACTGACAAGGACAAAAATGAGAATAACAAAACTGTGCCTAATTAAAATTAAGACTATTTTTTTTCGCCCTACCCCAAAGCTTCAAGTCCTGACTTTAAATTAACTAGTTGCATTTTAGTTTAGTCTAATCCCACCTTATTTAATTCATTTTTAACCATAAATGATTAATTCTATTAAGCGTAATACAGAACTAAAAAAAAATAAATATACATCGTTTAAAATTAACATGTGGATGAATTGCTGCTTCCTTTCGCATTCTTCAACAAATAAACAAAAACAAATTATTTGCTAAACTAATAAACAAGCAAACAAACACAAAACCAAGAAATAAAAGAAAAATAAATATGCGGAAAAAAGCAAAACGAAAATGTATGGTAGCTAGTGCAAAGAGTAGAAATATTAATACGAGAACAGTAATTTTCGAAATTTAATTTCAGAACTATTCAACAGGAAGTGATCTTCCTACTCTTTCTCTCATTATTATTCGCCAAATTTTATCAAGCAGAAATTAACATGTCAATCTTTTTCTAATCTTTCAGTTTTAAATTGGACGATAATGAAAATTTGTGAAAAAATGTTAATGACGATGGTATACCTGTTGCCGAGAAGTGGAAGTAGCAGTAAGAGCAGCTGTAGAAGGTTGATTTTGCTGAAGTGTCTTATTATTGAGATTTAATGACTTAGGTTTATCCAATGCCTGAAAACGTGTTTCTTCAGCAGCTCGTATTAGTGACGCAACGATTCCGTGCACTGATTTACCAACTCCTCCAAAATTCCCGCTTGAATCTGTAGTTGAAGATGCTGTCTTATCAACTGGTTGAACAGCTGTTAACGTTGAATTTTGAGTGTTTCTGTCTAGTTCTTTAGTGTCATCAAGATTACCATCAAATATCTCCTCCTTTCTTGTACGACATTTAGCCTAAAAATTAGTTGCCTTTAATGAAAATTTTAAGAAATTGTTCTTATGAAAAGATAAAAACAGAAAACTTTACGACATAGCACAATGAGGGCTTTTATATCACTTTGTGTCTCAACTGTTATTACCGCTGAAAGCTGTGGCTAGAGAGAGTAAAAATTTTGCAACAAGTAAAATTTGCTTTAATTATGAGACCTATTCAATTTGAAATGCCGGAGTAATATTGCAAGCAGATTTAATTCTTTTACAGCCATAATTTCTTCAACTGCAAAATTAACTGAAGAGGAAATATCTCATTCTCTAGCAACAAATATCACTTTATCTAGAGACACTGAACTCCCAGCACAATGTTATGGAAAGCATTACTTGAACTTTAAAGATAGTCAAAAAAGAAAAAGAAATAAGCGAAACAACGGAAAGCATGTGACGTAAAGTATGTAACATACGTGTAAGTAAGCTGCATAATTCAATAACAATATACTAGATTTAAAGTACGCTAATGTGTACGACATTACATTAACATTTAGCTAATCAGTAAAAGATGATAGATTCCAGATACTGTAATAATGAAAATATAAATTGCAATATATAAACAATAAGCAAAGGTCGATAAATCCTCTAAATTAATTAGTACGATATGAATGGAAATCCAATCAAAATGATAAGAAGAGTGAAAATAGAAGAGATGTTTTGCTACTTTTGTTAAAGGATAAAATTTATTTATCAGACACAAGGAAGTTAATTTTATTGTGAGAGAATAAACGATAGTGAATTAGATCTTGTCTCCTTCAATTACGCAAACGACAGAATCTTACTGGAGTGGTAGGAAAAACGAAGGGGAGGGAGATGGAATGAATTATTTCAGACTTCAGTTCTACATACAATATGTTCGTTATTCATAAAAGTGCAAACACAGGTGCTGGAATTTAACTGTGAAGTAAATATAATATGGTAGAAATTTAATAAATTCAATAGTGATTAAAGTTGTGACAGTAGCAGTAATGATACCGTTGAAGGTGAAGTTGATGGCGCTGATGATGAGGATGGAAATGTGGTACCGGTCACTGTGAACATCATTTTAGCCACTTATTTAAAGTAACTGATCCCTTTCGTTTGGCATTTTGATAATATGTTTTTATTATCAGTACTGGTTTCTTTGTTTGATGTTCATTATTCTGAGCACTACAAAATACTATCATCCTGGTACTGCAGCAATGATAAGCGATGATAACACGAAATGCATGCGCGATAGTAAAAAAAAAGATTCAAAAAGATAAAATGTTACTACTGAAATCATACAAAAGGTCAAGGGTTACTGAAAGAAACAAAAGAATCACTCGAATCCTAAATTCTTCAATTTTCGGAACAATAATTAATCTAAAGCTTGATGAATAGTTTGCTATAAAAAATAACAAAATACAATGAGAAAAACACAAAATTCTTTATCCTTTTTGATTATTTTAGCTGAAAGAAGATTGGAATTATAAGCTAACTGATATACCTTGATTTCTCAAGAAACCGACTAGAACTATATTTAGGTATCCAGTAACTGCACGCTATAATGCAAGAAAACGAAATGATTTATTTAAATTCAGCATGAAAAAAGAAAGCTAGGTAAGAGGAGTGGATTTGAATATCGAGACCTACCAAGATCGAGAAAAAAACTTTCTCCGGAACTTTCCTTCAAGGTGATGTTTCTGGAGTGGGCGGCTAAGTCATAAATGATCATAATAGTAATGGAATAGTGACAAAAATCTGACAGTGTTAGACTCGTTTCAATCGAAGTGACATAATAAATTGAAATTAGTTTGCATGAGTGTAAAGTTACACATCGATATAATAAAAGCTAACTGTTCGCATTCGTTCTGGACAAAAAACAAAAACAAAAATGGCTGTAAATGTGCTGAAGTGAACAGGTATGCCAAACTGCGACGCACTTTCTTAGGGTAAATAAAGTAGGTCTGCATGACAGATGTTCGTTCAACTTCATCTGCGGAATTTGACACATCTCATCTCCGCCTGTCAAGTGTCCAATTCTCCTCCTCTTCTATTGATAGTAATTTATCGTTTTAAGAAAAGATGATAGCTTCATGTTGCTCATATATATTATGTACATTTGCTTGGAAAATAAAAGAATGCCGCTATCGAAAAGTTTTTATAAAAGATGGGAGTACTCTTAGCACTTGGTTGTAGGATAATTCGATCACAGGGCACAATAGCAAATAGGCAACCTTGCTATGGGTAATTTTATCATAAGACATAACAACAAATACGTTTGACATTAATATATATAAATAAATGTTGGTGGTGATAGCCATCAGAGGAGAAAGATATGTGACAAGAATTTGGCAGAAAGAGAGGTAGCAGAGAAGGGATTAGGGTTATTTATCGAAACGATCGGCATCCATCTAAACTTGACTCCTGGTATACGGAAGGATACGTATTACATACAATTGATGCAAGTAGGGTAGGGTAATCTCCGCTCATTAGTTGGGATTTCCGAAACTTTTGAATCATTAACCTATTAAACTCCTCATCAGGGCAAGAATGTATGAAGAGAAGAGGAAGGGGAAGATGAGACGGTGAAATAAACGCGTCCTTTTGGCAAGAAGTTTTCAAGATCGTCAGATGATAAAATATCGTCCAACAACGGTGGTAAGTTTCTTATCATCAAAACAACGCTTCGCCCCTCACTCGCATCAATTATTTATAGAAAGTAATGAATGATACTACTGACTACTTTCACCTTTCACCTTTTGGGTATCTGTACTCCTCTGTCCCCAAAGACGAACTCCTCTGATTCTCGATTAAGTTGCAGAAAATACCTCCCTGAAGTGTGTCATAGCCATGCGCAAAGTAATGAAATGTACACACTCTCCAAATGGCTACTTGGCCGAGCAAAGTAAATAATAAACGAAGAGGAAGGAGTCGTCTGTACATAAACAACACAGACACAGAGACAGGCATAGGGTGCCACTAGTTGAACAGATTAGAAGGCCTGAGAGAAGTAAGCTAGACCCTACCATTCGGGAATATAAAATGATGAGCTGACCGATTGACACCATCAACGTGGAATGGATGGATGGATGGACAGATGGACGGATGGATTATATGCCTCATTCCAAACACTCATTCATTACAAAATGGGAACTACTTCGAAAATGAAAAACAAATAAACATTATAAAGAAGGTCAAATGCAATTATGCTTCAAGGCCTATCAATGGCAACCACTTCAGTCTAGGGAGTGCGTTGGCCTGTTGTACAGCTATAAAGTCATCAAGCCACTGGGAAACGACCGCTCAAATGCTCCCTACAATGTCGCAACTTTCCACTCAACTTATCCACTTATTCTAAAAGATTTTCACTTCTGCTTTGCAACGTTGTAAATAATAGCATGGCTGCAAACGACTCACAATTTAAATTGCGCTCCATGATTACTTTAATTTCATCAATCATTTCATTCCTACCCTAAGAATTTTGAAATTAATTAGGAAGGGAGAGTTAGAATTACGAAAGCTCAAAGAAAGTTATTTGCGTAAATAATTACAGACAAAAAAAAAAACCAACGATCCGTAAAGAATTTATTAGAGAAAAAAGGTCTTTTTCGAAAAAAGAAAAAAATTCCCACTTCGAAGGCTGAAGATTCTCTAAAATGTAAGGATTTACAGAGAAAAAAAAAAAAGAAAAGAAAACTGGAAATCCAAAATGAGTAAAAGTTTTGAAAAAACTCAGTCTAGAGATAAATTACAGGATTCAATAAGAGGCGAATTTTCTATTTAAAAAGTAAAATAAATTTTCAAAAATTGAAATTAAAATGAAGGAAAGCTTTCATGGGAAACACTTACATTTCCAATTTTCCCTTTTACTGAATACCAAATGCTTTGGAGAGAGAAAACCTAGTTAGTTTTGGTGCATAAATAAATTAAAACAGAAGCCACAATTTCCAATAAAAAATACCGGATAAGATTTGAGTGACAAGTGACAAGTATGAATTATAATTAGATAAAATCAGTTTAATGCATCACTTTATTATTTTTCAGAAGCATTGCTGAAGCACTAGTATAAATGAAAATGTTTAAAACAAACGCATCATTGATTTATAATTTTCAAACACTAATATATCTTTTTCATCTAAACTTCATTTAAACTAAAGACAATTATCGAAGGGTAAATGTGAATTCGATGAAATTATAAACGACTTTTATTTAAATAGAAGATAAATAAAATTTGTGATATTCAAGAAGTGTAAGGGAAAAAAAGTTCACATTTTTTTCGACCCAAACATATCGGATTCCCCGAAGAGGACCTTTTCTGGAGAAGCCAATGAGAATTGTCATCCTTCTCTCTCAAAAAGTATTTGTTATTGCTGAAGTGATCAATTGTACTTGTGATGCCTTTCTTCTGGCCCGGTATGGCGAAACGGTCCTTTCTCTTTAACATCCTTCGTTTTCGAAATTCCGCAATAGCGTATTTTCCAAGCGGAAAGAAGTAATCGCTCTGATGGGAATCGCTTTTTTTTTCGCGCAAAGAAAATTTGAGAAATTCAGAGACCTATGCGAAAGATTTGGCTTAACGTGAAAGAAATTCCCTTCCTTTATTTAGCGAAGCTACTTTTCTTTATTAGCATCTAAATGAGAAGAAGCATGTCTCCCTTTCTTCCATTCTCAGTGATTTTATTCTTACCTTCAATAAATGGAGATTAATTCTGAATTATTCCAAGAAGATTTTTGTCTAATCGAAAATGAAATCAAATGATTAGTATATCAATTTCTTTTCCTGAACAAGCCAGAGAGAGGTAACAAAGATGAAATGTAAATAAAATTTTGAAAGAATGAAGTGATGCACTTTCGATAACTCATTCTGATAGGAAATAAAGCAATTTTAAGTAGATAAATTAACGTGGACTGAGCACCTTTAATTACAAGTAAGAATAACGAACGTAAAACACTTCAACTGAATCTGTGCTGACTGCCTTTGAAGCTCATAAGAGAATGAATGCAGCAAGCTTTGATAGCCTTTTTGAAAAGTAAAATGAAGCGTTATGTTAATTATTTCATAGCACAATTAATCTAACACGCTGCCACACACTCTTTCATTAGCGTAGCAGTCATTACAACTTACTCAACCCTAATTGATTCTATGAAGTTTTTTTTTTTTCTTTTTAAGACCACTTTGTGGTTTCGAGAGGCTTCTGGAAGCAAAAATTTCAAACTGGTCAATCTGGTTATAATGTTTACTTTCAATTGCAGGAATCAAAACGTTTCTCGAAAAAAAAAAATTTTATAGTTTAGTTAGGGATTCCGCTAATGAATTTCAGAATGGGCGAAAACAGTACACAGCAATTGAATCAACTTCCGGCATCATTGCAAAGCTACCGCTTCTTTCATTTCCTGACAAAATGATTCATTTCATAAAAATCTTCATCGTTTCTTACCTTCCAAACTCAGCAGCAACTATAAAAATCGATACACTGCCCACAAAAAATTTCAACTAAAATCAAATAAAACGAGTTTTTTTTTTTTTTTCTTTCCCATACTTCAATTTAAGCAACAAACAATGTGATGCACGCACGATTTACTGAAGTAAATGAAAATTAAAGAATTTAACAAAGTAACGAATAGAAATAGCTCCGAAATGTGCCAAAATTATACGACAATTACTATCCCATGTTATCTTTTCTAGGCTGTGTTACTGCAGTTTTAACTAATTTGATAGTTTTATTTGATATTATTTCAAAAAAAAACAAAGAAAAAAAAAAGATAAGCTGCATGAAGGATCACAAATTTCGGATAGTTAGGGAGACAATCAAAAATTCAGAAGCTACTGCTAACAGTGAGAGACTGTTTAGACCATTAAACTTTAACTAAACTGACAGCAGTCTGATAATGTGGAAAGTTTGACAGAGAGATTCAACAAAGCTCCCATCGCTGAGTCATTATTTTCGAACTGATGAATTGTTAAACGGAATATGAAATTGGAAACAAAGACTTGTTTCCTTTTCACAACTGTGACAATCAATTTTCATTGTATGTAAACTCTTCTACGTCTTTACTCACCAGTATTTGTAGTAAATCATTGACAGCAACTGCAACATCTCGAAATAAAATTGGACTGGAGCACAGTCGATTCAAATAATTTCCCAATAAACATTCTGAGTAGTGGATCGACTGATTTTCCTGACATGAAAACCATATCTCTCAATCTTTCTAATCTGATGAGTGCAATGATAAGGAGATACGTATATTCTCTTGATTCCAATTCGAGGCATTTAAGCTGAATTTAAATTCAAATCCAGCTTGAGTATATCAATGATAAGATAACGGAGCATTTTAGTCACGTTACGATTTAAACGCAACATGATGAGTTGGTTACCAAGTATAGGAGTTTTGCATTTCGGTATTCCATAATTTACTTGAAAAGGAGTAACAACCACTAATATCTTTCACATTTCATATTGAATTCAGCTTTCAGCAAAACTAAATTTATCAGAACACAGAAGAAAGCACAAAATGATAATAGCAGTCATGTGGCAGATAACTCGATGGTGCGAGAGATTAGAGAAGTGTTAGTAAAACCTGGAGACCTGAAATAGAAGTGACATGGGAAATTCCCAACGGGAGTGGTATATACAGCATGATGGAAAGAAGAAGAAAAGCAGTGGCATATATGATACTATAAATTTTCTTTGTTGAAATGTGACAACCGTAAATGTCAAAATGACATCTAACTGCCATCAAAAACAACCAAAAGCAATGTTAAACAAAATTTCAAAATTCTCAGTAAACTGAAATACACAACTTACTGAAACTTTCTGGAACAGAACAGACAACAAAAATGGATATGGTATAAGAAATGTGCATCACAATTACCAAACATTCCTTCAGTAAAGATAGAACATTTTCCTGAATCTGATTTCAGTGATTACTGTTTACAACACCATCTGACAAAGAGTTAAAATGTAAATGAACTCAAATAAGTAATCAAATTATAAAAGGAATTGAATTTTATAGGTCTAAAAAAATATAAAATACTCTGCTGTTGAAAATACTTATGCACCACAATCATATAAGTGCTTTTTGACTGCCTCGGGACTTATTTCGATATTAGGCAAGAGTTGACTTCATAAGCTATGAATTAGTATTAGTACGACTAACAGCGACAATTCAGCATCGTTATTAGCAGAAGTTTGACCTATCTAGCTCGACTTTGAAGGCACTGCTAAATTCTTTGCTGCAGTAAACAAAAAAAAAAAAAGCAAAAAAGCAAAAACAAAGCAATGAAAGGATGATATTTCAATCATTGTCTTTAAAATCCGAAAAGTTTACAGGACAATGCTTTGTGGATGTGGATGTAAAGGTAAAGAATTAAGCATAACTGTTTGTGACAAGCTAAGGATGTAAGAAAACGACGAATGTCTGAATTCACAGCAACTATAAAAAAAAAACTCTGTTCGTTCTACTGGAAGAGAATTCGAGCAACTTTTAACCCGTGATAGTAATGCCATCCGAAAATAATGCACAAAAATATTTTGATGTCAAATAGCGACATATGTGGAAATGTACACAAACAAAATTTAAAAAATGCAAAAAAATAGTATTCCATTGGAAAAAAGTAGAGTTTCCCTGAAACTGCGTAGAGTTCAGCTTGATCCGATAGACTACTGAAAAACTTTTTCTGCTCACTATAAACCTGCATCTCTGAACTTTGACCTCATAATTTTACGAAATTTTAGCCGTTGTTAACAGTGGCTTGGAATAGAAAATAACTGATTTTTGTTAAATCGAATAATCAAAAAATTGATAACTGTAAACTGACTTTACTAATTTAGAGAAAACAAAATTACGACTTTTTTAATTTTCAGGATCTAGTTAAAAATCGGATCCAGTTAAACAGCTGTTTCCTTACTTCTGTCTATGAATTACTCAAATGAAGAATCAAAACTCCTACTGAAGTCAAAATTTCTGTTACTGCGCGTTGTGTAAGAATTTTAAAGTCCTAGACAAGAAACCGAAACAGATGTTGTAACAGAACTATTGGAATACCAGCGATCAGTTCTTCAAACAGACTGAAGATCATTCTTTTTTTTAAACAAAGTGAAATTCAATATGAATAATGCACAAACGCAGGCTCGTTAGCTCATAACTAGGCTAGACCTTCCAGAAGCCTACCATATCAGTATAATATTACAGGTGTCGACTTAAGTTCATGCAAGCTACCGGCAAATTTGCAGACATATTATTTAAGAGTGCGATATTAGTGCGCCAGGGAAGAAAAAAAAAATAGTTCGAAAACGGTAAGATTCGATAAAATACGAGCAATATTTCATTATTATTGAAATTTAAAACTGTCTCATTTTTTATTTTCCCTTTTCATATTTCTTATCGATAACAAAATTTGTACTACTATCTTACCACATTTCAGTTAATCTAATACATTTCATTATTTGCCTGAATACTTTATTTCTATCTGTGACCAAGCTATCTGCGCAGAGTTTAGTCTACTTCGAGTGTACTGAAATATAGTCTGTAAATTTCGTTTACCAAATGGCTCAGAAAAAACTGTCCTTTGCAAATTAATTTAATTCCAGTAGTTCCACTAATTAATTTAATGCTTGGATATCAGTAATACATTGAGAGTTATCTATCCTATCTTAATGTGCCTTTTGTCAGCTAATGCTTCATTTGAATAAGAAATTTATGTGCTGATCTATAGCTAGATAGAGAGAGTTGGTTATCTCAGTTTACCTACTACCCTCGATTAACGCCTGTACCGACCTATTCCGAAATGTTATCAATCCACTCTCCCTGTAATTAGAACTTCCCATTTCTGTCACCTCTTCATTGTGGTCAAGGACAAAAAAGGATAATGGGAGGAGGAGAAGACTTCGAATGTCACAATGGTATAATTTAATTAATTAGTCTCATACCAAAAGAAGAACAAGTACTTAGTGACGGAAAGCTGAAACTCTGTTAGAGGTGACCGTAGGATGATTAGCTAATGATAATCACAACTGATATATCAGTGGTGACCTTTAACCCCTTCAATAAGAGCAAGAAGGGAAAGAGTAAGGAGTGTTGGAATAAATTATTCAGGGCAACAAAGTGCACCACCAACAAGTCACTTTTGAAGTTTACCGCTCTTCTGAGAGTGACCTTTATTAATTAGTTGAAAAAGTGACCCATACCTCACAAAAGCTGCTACTCGATGAAGAAGAAGTTTAAACGAAGTACTCATTTACCTTTATAGTTTTTAGTAATGCTACGGAAGCACAAATACTAGGCCTCACCGAATTATTTTCCAAAAATTTTTGGCTCTTCGAATTTCAGTTTCAAATTTTGAATCATTTCCAAAAAGCAGTGAAACATGTATATTTGGAAAGTGAATAAATTAATGAGAAATCAAATTCTCGGCATATTCTTCGCATTAAACAATAACGAAAATTGTTTCGTTAAATTCTTTTTGGTCTGTTTATCCTTCCTTTTTTCTTATTGCCCGTTTTCCCTCAATAGTTTCTCTCTTTCACCTTTCAAGGTTAATTTCATTTGGATAACAAAGTGTTATACGAACTGTACATCTTTAAATAAAGAATTAAATCCTTTCTCAAAGGATTTTCAATTCGAAACTATATAAAAATTAGTGAGGAATTTAGACTGGAACTTAAAAATTTGAATTTAACTTAATCCCTGGAGAAGGAAAATTCATAAGTGAGAAGATAAAGGGACAGAAAAGCTACGAAAAACAACCTACTTGAAATAACTTGATATCTTACCACGAAGAAAATGGTATAAATAGATCCCTGTGTTTGAAGAGATAATTTTGAAAAGAAAATGAAAGATCAAATCAAAGTGGAAAAGCTGTTTTGGTCCCAAAAATGTTTATAAGGACTAATTAGTAGTAAGACAAGGTGAGTATAACAATTTCAGAAATAAATTGAATAAAAGTATTAGATAAAGTGACTGATTCATACATTCTTTTTCCATACTTCAGCATTTCCCAATGTTCGGAAAAAATGTCTGTTATTTTAAAAACGAAACACAAACTAACCCTTCGCTTCCAAACAGTAAGTGGAGAAGCTGACTGATCAAACGGCTGAATCCGTCTTTTTTCCTCTTGAAATTTTAGTTTCTCATCATTCATCAGTTCAATGCTTTCCATCGAAAAACACGAGCGACTACTATCAATACTGTCATCATTGCCCTAAAACTCGAATTTCAAAAAAAAAAAAGTGAAACCGCAGCATACGGAAAAGCGCAAAAAGTGCGGAAATGAATTCCTGTTATCAAACAATCAATAGGCAATGACTGATGATCTGACTGAATTGACCATATATCATTTTTACAGTATATTTTTTGCGCATCAAGTTTTAATTTGCCCGAATAATTTGTGATTAAAACACTACGAAAACGATATATTGATCAGTTCAGATCAGATTCCAACCATATTCTAAATAGGTGCTTCCATTTTACTCTACGATTTCTGGTAGCTTTGGCACAAATAAACCAAAATTATTCTTACATCAGCGCCAATAAGGTTCTTCTTCCGCTCGATGCCTTTTGTGATGGCATAGCCGAATAACTGTTGATGATCCGAATTCAGCATTTGTGAAAAACGCCGCTGTGATTTAATATCCAAAGCTAAAGACAAATTAGTTATGGATACCGGTAAGCTGTAATCTGATTCCACTTTATTAATCCTGCACTTCGGTTCGGAATTATATTCAGAAGGATAATTTTCGTTATCCATGAATGCCGACAAATTTTCTTCGTTGGATCTCGAAACTTTTGTGTCAGAAGCCAATGTGATCATTGGAATACTCTTCTGCTGTAATTTTAGATATTTTTTGAAAGATGAATATTTTTTCCGCGATAGAAAACGCCATAAACGTGATGATTCATTGTTGCTACTTTCAATCTTGGGGTGGATGTGTTTCTCCAAATTTAGGCCATAATTACTGCGGGCTGATTTCGGTGATAAAGGATGGAGTTTATCCGGTAGTTTCGGGTTTTTTGGTACGCTGATAACGACTGCATGAGCCGATTGTCTGTTGCGATTCGATGGCCGTGCTGTTAGGACTATATTTGATGTGCAGGAAACTTCAGAAGCATCCATCGATTGCTGCCAAATATCCTGAAGTTGAACAAATGAAACCACAAAAGTCACCGTTTCAGAGATAGAATAAATCCAACTTTCAATTTAAATTTAAAAGGATAAGTTTTAACTTATCCTTTTAAAATGTAACTATTCTTGGAAAAAGTTCTCAGTAAATGAACATGAAGAGATAGCTACACAGTAATGATAATTGGATATGATGAATTATAGTTAACAGAGGAACGAATTGACTACGTGGAACCTTAGCTCTCTCTTGCATAAAATTCATCGGTGAGAATTTAAGAACAAGATTATTTTCCATTTATCAATATCTGCGATTAGACAAAGACCACGAATTACTATTTCTCACCTATAGCTTTCAAGTTGCCTATTTTCGATTTTATATCCTTTTCCAGTCCAATCTCTTTCCCTTTTTTTTTTCTGTGAATTAAAAGAATGCTGAAGGTTTTTTGAATTTATTCAGAAAATAATCCTGACAGGGGAGATAATGGAAATAAATGACATTTTCTGCGAAGCTGGAAAAAAATCTGTGACTATTTTGTGTGTTTCTAATCTAAAAATTCGTCCTCAACTACAGCAAAAGTCTATTTGTACGACGACTGATTATAAACAAATTCTTCCGCAAGTATTTTTACAAAAAAAAAAGTATTTGTTTAAACTTCCAGCCAGAAATGCAAGGAAATTTCTGCTGTGACAGTAGTGGGAAATCTGTTACAGTGGAAACATCACAAATTTGAACTCAATTTTACTCATTTCTTAACTTGAAGAAAGATTTATTCATTAACTGACGTAATCAAAATAGAAATGATACCTTTCTGCAGGAATTCCTTTTCTGGAACTTCATAAAACGAAGGGAATTGGATTTTGAGGCGGTTTTCTGCTGCTTACGGTCAGCTGATAAAAGTGCTCCTGATTCACTGTCATTATTATTAGATCGTGTTGATGCCGCCGAATTCATTTCACCCATTTCGAATGAAATATCTGAAGACGGAGAATGCAATTGGTTTTGCGCATTTCCCTGCAAATACAATTTCAGGATTAATTAAAGAAAATAAAAAGTGAATGAAGAGAACAAGATAACTTATCTTCCACGAGCAGACAAGTCCAAAACTTTATGAAAAGTTAAACTAATATGATCCAATTTCCACAAAAACATGCATTAATGGCCTTATTATCATACTATAATTTGCTACTGCAAAAAATCCTAGCATCACTGAGATTATTTGGCTATTTGATGTAAATAAGAATGTACCTTTGTTGAATCATACTCTCTCTTACTGGTGTATACTAAATCTTTATCAGTAATGGTATCAGCAGTGCCAAAAGCAGTAGTAGTGATAACAGGTGGTGGCTGTAGCGTTGATTGTCCAGTTAAATCAAAACTGCTAGATGGTAATAAGTCTATTTCAGCAAGAATTTGCGATGTCCATCTAGGAAAAAATTTATTATACACAATGAAAGTAATGACTAATTTGGTTAATAAACTAGGTTTGAATTAACAATCACTTTCCTCCAGGTTCGGAAAAACAAAGGAAAATCAAAATAAAATTCAAAGTACAGATTGCATAAATGTCACAACAATCTGTGTGCCATCAACATAATGAAATGAGTTCTTCCACCAGTAAACAGAAAAATTTTTTGAAGTTTGCTCTTTCTATTAAATTACAATCACATCGCAAAAAAAGTTACTTCCTTCACGTTGCTAAACTATTTGAAGTAAAGAGTGTCCATTAATTACCGTTGCTAAATTAGGATATACCTGGACACTGCATAAATTTAAACAAATTAGAATAGAGTATTTAAGTGATAACAATTAGCAACAGGCTGATCTAAAATATTTTCAAAGGACATGTAAGAGAAACTAATGTATGCGTCAAAACTGCCAAACACTTTGAATTGCTAATTAAATATTTTGCCTACTGACATGCTAACTTATTCGTAAAATATATACTTCTGCCAAAAGTTACTTGATGATAAGTAAATGCTTTTGACAAGAAATAACCTGGTAACGGAATCTTGATTAGTAAAGTCGATCATCCTTCCATTTAGTTCACGGAAAGATACGGAACGTCGGACAAGTGTATCTTTATTGAACTGAGCATTACCAGCATGAACATTCAATCTGGATACAATCAATTAGTATGATGATTAACAGTGTAAGTGTGGAATTTCAGGAATTTCTGAAATCTAAGTACATGCCTTTCAAGCTACAGCGCTGTTACACTTACCCTGTTTGCGATCCTGTTTTAGTTTCGTATCGATTATTGGCAACTGAATTTAATTTATATCGAAGTGTACGGCGATGAGCTTTTCGAGCTGCTGGTCCTTGAATTCCGTATTAATTATTATATCTCTCGCTATTACATTATTATTATTAACTGTAACATCCGATTCATTATTTATACTATCTAATTCGAATTTAGATCTAGTACTTAAAAAGCAGTGGATTCGATTAACAGTGAATATTTGTGTATTAATATGGTACTGTATTTGCAGGAGCGAACCTTTGAACCTCTGGAAGGAATCAGAAAGTTCGATGGATGTCAGTGGACGTATCGAAGTTGATTCGGAGCAAATTTCTGTTGTCGATCGAGTTACCAAACTGGAATTAACATAATTTCGCCTCAGTGAGAGAAACGCTGCTTCTGCCCTTGCTGTGGCTGGTGCCGCTCCGCGCACTCTTCTTGATGACTGACCCTTCTTCCTCGGAGTCGTTAATTGAGTCTGGGAAATGATGTAATTTCCAAAAAATATTTACTCTTCTACTGAAAACACCTATATTTATTTAAATAAATCGATAAAACTTCCTTTGACATCCTGTTATTAAAATTCCACTAAAGATAAGCCTCAGGTAGTCAAAGAGAATAATCTCACCTTAAGACTAATATTTTCTTTACTGTATAAATAAAGACCATGCAATAAAAAGAGATAAAGATGGTAAAAAATGAATAGAGAAAACTGTCTTGCTAATTTTTGGTTGAGGTAAAGGATATTTCCTTTGTTTTTTACATATAATTTATACCTTTTTGTAAAAACATACCTCTTAAAAAGTATTACTGTAAACTACTTATGCCTAATTCTGATATGTCAGTCGAGATTACAAAGAAAATCCTTACGAAATCAACAAGATAAGACATAGGAAGGAGAAAATTTTTGGATGTACACAAAAGAGTTTTAATTTTTGTCTAAACATTATCGAAATTATTTTAAGAATCAATTGCAATCGAACTGGAAATAGATCAACTGAAAGCATTTACTGTAATAATCTGATATTTTGCAAAATAGACCATTTCATTCTTAATTGTTGGTAGAATCATTATTAACGCTTACCGATCGTTTCCTTTGTTCGATAGCGTTGCCTACGTTACTATCACTACTGCTCGTTGTAGAACCTGACCTAAGCACTTTATTTAACGCTGAAGTTGATCTTGACGTACGCTCTCCAAAAATTCCACTCACTAGACAACGCCGCTGGCGACGAGTAAAACGTTTGCGACGTGCTGACGTTTGATACTCTGTAACCTCCGTTATACTTTTTCATAAATTCTTTTTTCTTTATACATATATGTATATTAACAAAATTCTTATTTATTTATTTATCTTTTGATTCGAAATGTTTTTTTGGGATTTTTTTCCAATTTATTGGACTCTTTTCTCACTTCCGTTCCAAATTTTGGCATTTCTTATAACTCTCTTTTTCAAGAATTTTTCGTTTTATTTTCTTAAACGCCGACTCAATTTAAACCTAATTTAAGGAAATTAAAACAGTGATGTTCTAAAGTTTCATTAAGCACCATATAAACAAACAATTAATAAGATGTTCAACTTTTTTCGATCTGGAAACTCTTTCATTTCACGGGAAATTTGAATGACAATCTATGCCACACAACCTGCGATACCTCTCTGTCCCTCGTATTATTTTCAGTTCTTTTGAATTATTCATGGAAATTTAACCTTCTTCTTGCGAAATTAATTTATTTCAAAAAGGTTGGTTCTGGGACATACCAGGTAGGTCGTCATTCGATGACAGTGATTGTATGAAGTTTACTATATCATGCTGAGAAGCACATGCAGCAGTGATGGTATTTTTCCGGCAAGCAGCTGATGAACGAAGATCCGTTGACGACTGACGATATCTAAAAATAGATAATAATCCGAATCAAAGGTAAAGATACAAGTAATGTCATCAACTTCTGAATCAAATTAATTAATAACATCATCGTCACTCCTACTTCACTTTTGTTACTGAATTAATTTTCTACTTTAAGAAAGCTTCTTACCTAAAAAGCAAAAAGAGTACTTGGTGCAAATGTCCTCCAGATTCAACTGCATGACATTTAAAGATAAATCTCATGCAAGGTAAACCGTCTGGTTACTTTTACGAAACTAACCAATTATCATTCCAAAGATTCAAGTAGTCAACAGTGAAAATACTTGTAAACAAATACAACTTGAGATGACTGTTCCCAATTCGAGACTAATCTCAGCGTGAGATATTCTGGATCGAGAGTAATACCAACTCAGGGAATTGTTCTATCTTTATAAAAGATGGAACAGATCAGTATTAACAAAACAGGCCTTTCTATACCTTCTACCACTTTTTTACTGATCCTTTCTTTACTCCGCACCCATAAACACTTGCTGAGACTCATTTCCTAATCTTTTCTTAAATACAAATTAACAACTGAGAAGAAAGAATTGGCTGCAGAAATCAGAAAATTAGATTTTCAAGTGTGCGACATCAAATTTTTCACATTATTTGATTGTTTTTCGGGCTAAAATTAAAAATAGCAACGATTCACATGGAGATCAGATATTTCATCAATTACAGAAATTTAAAAAAAAAGGATTTCTTAAGAAAATCAAGAATTTTAGATCTGTAAGTCCAGGAAAAAATCTCCCCAAAATTAAAGTTTTCACTTTATTAAGAGTAGAAAATAAGAGGAATTCACAAGTTTCAGTCTATTAAGCATTTCAAAGAATTATATTTGGAAAATCTTTGACCGAAGAGTCTCACAAATTTTAGTCAAACCCCTTGAGGCCTGAAAGCATTTCAAGTCAGCAATAGCTATAAATGGATGATGGACGGTATCTAATATAAGAACTGGAGAAGATGAACGCAAATTAGATAAAGCGCCTTAAAACCATAGAGAAAAATGACTGACAAATGGCCTAACTGATACAACTAAGTTATTCTTTGTTGTCCGTTTATTCTCCTGTTAGTACCAAACTATATAAAAATTAAATACAGGTGGATAACCCCTTTCGGACATGTTGTCCTTCAGACAAATCTTAATTAGACATTTTAGTGAACTGTTCACCAACATCTTATGGGACACAAAATGCCTTGGCCACTGAGAATGGTAACGGTCACCAAGACATATAATTACTTTCTTTATGAAATTAGCAAAAATTTTATTTAACATTAAGTGAAATGGAGACTAACCGACTTTGAAATTTAGCCCGTGTGTCGTCGTTTTTAATACTTATCGATGCAAGTTCGTGAAGACTGCGTGATATAGCATCCTGAAAATCAATTAACTTTCAAATGGATTATCAGTAGAGGATTAGAATCACGTAAAAAGTAAATTATGACGAAATGAAAAGGATGGCAGTACAGTGAGTTCGACACCTGACACTTTTTTGACTCTTTCATCTCGAACTTTCTTCAAGACCTTTACTTGAAGAAGAAACGATCTTTAAATAATGACGTGACGCTTGAATGGTGTCACATCTCGCAGCCATTTTAGAATACCACTAGCTTTTATTCAAAATATTATGTGTGTCAACAATTTTGTTTCCTGACATCAGGGACAATTTCGCCGAGAAACGAAGAAAAAACAGAAATGTGAGCGAAAGAGGACATGCGAAAAGTGGAAGATGAGACTTTTGTGGTTGTGGAATGAAATGTCACATGCAATATTGCCACACTCATTAATCCAATTAACCATAAGAGGCAAAAAGCATCACTTCGGTTGGGATATCTGATTTGTGGCACATTTCCCACAATAATAAGTGTACACAATTTCTACATTATAAATTATTTAAATGAAAAAATGACGACTTCTTTCGCAAGAAATCTCTCATGTGAGATAAATAATTTACCAAAAATTTTCAAGAATAAATTTTGAAAGCTTTAAATTATTGATTTTTTGGAAAAACTATTTGGCTACTCTAAATGTCACATAAAGCCTCAATTGAGCAGAATGAATATTGAGAGAAAGTGACTGGAATGGTAAACTGAACTTAAAAACGACTGGAACTTAAAAACTGAAAAAGTCATGTATTTATGATCGAGCTCTTTGATGGATTTATCTCGAAACACTAACTGTTTATTTTGAGGATTTTGAATAAAATAGTTGGGATGGTTGGGAAATAAGACTGAATTTAATTTAAATTCATTAAAGTAATTTTACTGGAGGGTGATTTACTTAAATTAATTCTTTCCGTGGTCAGATAAATTGAATTTCTGGGACCGAAGTATAAATGTTAAAGATGTTTAAAAGTCGGTGATGAAAATGTAATGCAAACAGTCATCGAGAAGACTGCTCAAAAATGTTTCAATTTATTCCAATTAATCACTCATGGATTTTAACAAAATGTTGATCTAAATTACTAATTAATTCGCAGTATGAAATAACAACTAAAAAATTCAAAACGAAAACCTTCTAGATCTATAACAAATCTTTTCAATGTCTCTTTCACACTTTCCAGGGGCTCAAATTCTTAATAGTAAGATGAATAAAATGTACGAATCATTCATAACGTGATTTTAACAGAAATTACTCAAAAAACATTTTGAGAGAAATCCACTAACTCTTCATAGAAATACTGCGATGACATTACTGAATACAAAGATTAATGAATTTAGTGATTATTAGAAAACCTTCCGCTTAGAGATAGTGACAGTGGAATGGAATAATTTTATGCTAACACGACAAGCTCACCGACGTAATTTACGTGATATGTGCAAATGAGGGTAAATGAATGAGATGATAGCATTAGTACACTAAATAGGCACTACCCCAAACAATGGTTAGAATGGAAAAAATGTTAATAAGAAGAAAGAGAAATGCTATCGAGGGAAAAGATGTAAAATAATTTTAGAGAAAGAATAGCGAAACCTTATTTGCATGTGAAATGCATGCAGTTCACTCAGTTTGCATGCAATTGATGACAATATGACAAGAGAATTGGCTGTAAGGTTGCCACTGAATAATGCAAATGGGCCATTTATTCTGCTAAAGCCACCATACCTCCAAATATCTGTCACCCATTAAGCAAACATGTCACCAAATTTGTCACAACATCCTATCCTACAGTACTGCGCTTTAACACCACTTACTAGACGGAATTACAAATGGTTATTCAAGACAACCTGTGAGCCATTGAAACAGATGTTATTTGTCTTAACAGTTGAAAAATTTTAAATTAAATCGATACTTCTAGTAGATAGAAAAAAGATTATTTATTTGTATTTGAAAGTAAAAGAATGGAAGTGAATCCATGTGTTTCTTTAGTTGATGTCAAAATCAATATTCAGAAGATCGAAATGTGACAAGCCACGAACTTAGCCTTCTGAAGTCCGCTCACATATTACACATTACAGTTCCTTTTTTTAGAAAGTTTGTATAACTTCCTTTGGAACACGGTGATATGAGACATAATTATCTACGGCAATCGTATTTTAAGGTAATGGCGAAACGTTTCGTCGCGTTATATTACGTCTAAGGAAAAGAGAATTGTTGAAATTAGTCAATGGGATTAATATATATTGACAATCACTATTTATCGATAAGAAATTATGTGACTTCACAAATTAAATAGTTTAAAAGTACCATTTCAAACTATCCCTAAATTTGCAAAACGTTAAGAATTATCCTGAAAATGATCCTAATAAAAAAGCTGTTAATTATATGATGGTGGGATTGAAATTAGAATGATCTCAGCAGAGATTTTCTTCAGTGCACTCAATTTATCAACATTTAAATATAACATATCAATAAGTGATACTTTGGGAAATTAGAAAACATCGAAGAGATCAGTTGATTCTAGTAATTCTGAATCTAAAAGCTGTTTGATTTTAATCGTAGTTTCCCGTCATTCAGTCCCTAATTTATGGAGCATCTCCGTGAATTTAGAATCGGCTTGGCCAGAGGATACATAGTGGAACCAAAGAGTAATAATCGATCTTTTGGCCAGGTGGCTTGTAGATTATCGTGACTACAGGTATATAGTAGCATTGAAGTACGTTATCTATAGTCCAATTATCATTAAGCTCTCCTTTTTGCTATCCTTAAGACCACACTCGCCTCGAGAAATACTTCCCTTGAGACCACTGCTGCTCCCAAGAATTCCCGTGCTCGAGACTTTTACAGCAATGCATGCTCGACGGAAGGTTAGCAGTAAGCTTAAAAACTTCCACAGTATGTGATTGCTGTTTCTCTTGATACAGAAAATTATTAGCAATCCAAATATGGGCATACCCACAAACACAGACACAGACAAACGACCGAACAGACAGACAGACTCACATATACATAGATAGAAAGAACAAATTAGCACAGGTAGATGGATTACCTTTTGTAACAAATTAAGCATTAAACCGAACCGTTAAGAGAATTTGCTAATTTTATTTATTAAAATGCCGAATCCTCTTTAGCATGTCACCTTGTCTATCTTCCATCAAACACTTTCTTGCTCCTTTTTGTACCTTCATAATAACTGCTATCGCCTCGTGTGAATGTCATGAAAGTTAATTAATTCGTCTGTCGAGATGCTTTGTAATGAAATTAATTAACGGAGAATACCTGCGCCTTCCGCAAGTAGCAGTCGGCTTGCCAGAGCACTGCGCTTCCCTCTCTCATCGTCGAATCTCATCTGCCACTGTCAGTCGCTTCAACAGCTGAAACTAACTAATTGAAATAAAGCGAGTTCAGAGGTCATTTCCAACAACTATAATCATTTAATTCCGGACTCGATGTTTCAAACAGAGAGACAAGACTCATAGGCATCAATAACTACTGCAAGTTTCAGAAATACTTCAAATTTGAATTCTCCACTGTAACACAATCAGTTGAGATTACTCGAACTCAAGCACGGATAACTATGATACTGATAATATACTAATCTTATCTTGCTAATGACATATTGGTATTGCTAATCATACTGATAACAATCAATTAGAAAGAGTAAGAAATGCAATAACGAGTAATCTACTGCTTAAACTGAGCAGAGAAGAGATTGTTAAATAAATACTAAGACGAAAAAAATTTGTCCAATCAACTCGTCACTTCAACTTTGATATTGCACTTCAAATTCAACCACACAGATAAACAAATAACGGAAGAATTTTAACATAATTAAAACAAAGTGAAGAAACCAGACTGTCTTGCTTGTATTCAACCTTTCCTTTCCCTCTCTTGACGGCAGAAAATATTGAAAAGAAGTGGAAATGTAAGAGAAGAATTAACATCTCGGAATAAGAATGAGTAAAAGGTGGGGTTGATGATATTTAATTAGTGAGCGGATTAGATTATTCAGAAATGATATGTTGAACAAACAAAATAGGACGGATAACAATAGGGCCTGCATTCGACAGTAGCTCAACAGAAGTTATTAATTATCAAAAATATGCAGATGATGTTTGATCACAATCTTTCCTTTCAGTCAACATTTCAACATTTTTGATTAAAAAAAAAAAACGTATTATTATTATTAGGAATAATACGCAAGAATTACAACGGATCGTAGTACTACTGGAACTTTTAAAGAACTGTGATATACACATTTTTTTTTTTTTGATGTAATCAAATGGAATGGAAATAAAATTTAGAATGAATTATTAACAAGGGATGGATTCAATTTCATAACACTTCCTGCGTTTAAAATTTATCTATCCTAAAATTTTGTCAAAAAAAAGCCAATAAAAACAAAATGATAATCTCCATTGCGTTTTTTCTGTTCAAACGTTGAACATATCTAAATTGAATTTATGACAGGATTAACTAATCAAATTCTACAAAAATATCCTCTACATCTAACAATTTTTATAACTTTTACATTTCCTGGGATCCACTAAACATATCGATCAAAAAAAAAAATCATCGATAAGCCTATCGAAAATGTATTTTACGACACCTCAATTCGCTTATGCCGTCTAATAAAATTCTTCAATGATGTTCTTGTAAAATACAATGTTAATTTTTTAAATTTTAGATGTAAAATTAATGAATAATTCATAATATATTAAATTCATTCAGCAAGGAATTCGACCAACAATAATAATTCCATTTTTCAATCTCCTGACTTTTTGTTATCATTGCTGTTAAGAAAGTACAAAGATCAGTACTGATAAAGAGATAAAATCAAATTACAGAATTTGGAAGTCAACAAAAAAATCATTCATGAGAGTAATTTGCAAATTGCGATGGTTCAATGCAACGGATGTGGGAAAAGAAGAAATAAATGTGTTGGCTTAATATCTATATTTGCGATCCATTGTATATGGCTCCTTTTACTCTTTTTAAATATTTTGCATTTGCATTTGTAAATTGGTGACGAAAACTGAAATTGACATCTAAGAAGGTGAAATGTCATAGTCAGGTGTTATAGATGATTCATCTGCAACTGTACGTCACATTTCGGATATCAATGTGACACCAAAGAGATCGACTTAAAAAAGTTAAACAACTGCGTCACCGTAATGGGAAACAATCTTCACATTGCATTCAGTGCACTATAAAATTCTATCTCGAGCCACAATATCGAGCAAGCATTAAATTAAATGCTGCTTGTTAACTGTGGCAAAGCATCGTCACAGTGACAGTGGTATTTGATCGGTCATTGAAAAAAATAACGATGACGTGAAAAAAAACGATTTGATACAATTTCACATGGTACTTCAAATGAAGCAAGTGCCACAGATGCGAAGTCAAAATTCTGCTCATCAAGCAATATCTGAGAGACGATCACCTGAAGTTTTTCGGGCTTTTCGCTCAGAGTTTTGTGATACAATTTTCATGGAAAACCATCACGGAATATGATAATTTGAGATACCTGTCGTCACAAATACCGTGCATAATCATAATTAGCCGCACTGCAGATTTGCCTGTTTCGCTAATTTCTGTACTTTAGTTAATCAAAAGCGACATGCAAATGTAATTTCTAATTTTGAAAGAAAAATGAAAATAAAAAAGAAAGAAATCAAAAATAACAAACTGTTAAACAGCAGTGATCTTTTCCACAGCATTCCAAACATTCACCTGCAACAGTACTGCCGGCAACATAATACTTTTTCTAATGATGCCTCGTTGGTGTGATCCTTTTCAAAGTTTGCAATTTCCCGAAAGTCCTCGGAACATTTTAGAGAATAGAGAAAGCAGGAAAATATGGTACCAAACACAGGTAATAGAACGAATTGGTACCACAAGGTATTTGGTGTGACGCTGAAAATAGTTACCATGTACAACATATTTGATGATCGTACCTCATGCAATATATTCGATGACATTGCCTTGTTCAATATTAAGATAATCACCATTAAATGAAGGACTATCATTCCTACTTTTCTTTATATCTCCTGCTGTTATATTTCTCGTTTTGCATTACTTTCATTATACAGTCAAAAAATTGAAATAATTCGTTGATAAGATATCTCGCAATCCCTCGCTTCCCCCGNNTCCCCCGTCGATAAGATAGTCGCATTCCCCCGCTTCCCCCGCTGATGAGATATTCGCAATCCCCCGCTTCTCCCGCCTTATTCATCCCCCACTAGATTTCACTAGCACAGTAGAGTAATTTTTATAGCAAATACAAGCTTTTTTTTTTTAATACTCATGTATTAAGATTGGATTTTGAAAAAAACTACACGTGATAAACTGGTTGGAATCAATTTCCAGTGAATGGATAACCGTTGGTATTGAGAGATGCTTTAGAAATGAATCCATTATATCATGTTGAAATATCAAAATTCGAGCTTTCATTGCTGCTATAAAAATCAATTGATCAAAAGAAAAAATCGATAATTTCAGCAATTCACAATCCACAATGTTGAAAGATGTTCGAGAAAAGCACTCTGTAAGCGAGAAAAACCAGTCACGTAGTAATGGAGGTATAATAAATCCATCAAAAAAGGGAATTCATTATTTGCTCATTCATTCGGGTGTTTGTATAATCGGTTTTAGCTGAGTAGAACGCTCTCCTCCGACTTTACATCTATCCTTTCCTTCTCGGTCCATAACTGGTTTTCAGACATGTCCTTTTTTAGACAGTTCTCAAAGACGAATAATCGCACAAATGGGAAAATATATTTCTTTTTTTCGTGAAAGCCATCAAAGACTATTTTATACTTAATGGCTATTCTCTTATTGTTGTTAGTTTTGAAATTTCTTCTGTATGGATATGTCATAGACATTCCAATGAACGTTACGTCTTAGACCGTTCTCAAAGTTTCAGTAGGTAAGTATTTACCCAAAAAAAAAAAAAAAGAAAAGTGAGCACACGTTCATTCGTACTTATTGATTTAATCGTCAACAAAAATGAAAACTTTAATAGGAAAAGAATCATTAATAGGCTCATTCCCAGTTGCTTTTTTACACAGGTTGAGGAACGCTATCGCACCTTTCAATTGATTCATCCTTTAGCATAGAACTGAAACGGTGGTACATTTAATACACAAATATTAAAATTCGGTACGAGAATTTATAGGACCTCGATAAAGATGAGAAGTTGGTCGGAAGTATACTTGCGAGTAGAACTTTTTTTCACTTAATCATGCCACAGGTCAGGCTTTCTGGCTATCAGCTCATGAATGGCACCTGGATATATCATTTACTAAGTAACATGTGAAGGATAAAAGGTTACTTGGGGTAGTGAGACCATGGAATATTGTGAGACCTCTTACTACTTATTTTTGAAACACATTTTAATAGTTTTAAATTTGTTAAAATCATTAAATGCAAATTTGCCACACTTATTAATTCATTTTTTCAAATACTTTAATGATTACTGCAATGGATTGTTTATTTTTTGGAAATAAATTTTCGATCAAAAGTGATGGAATTTTCGAAATTCAAAATCTTCAAAAAAAAAAAAAATTTTTTTTTTCATAGCAGAAATTTGTGAACCAAATAATCTTGCCCTTTTGGAATTTATTGTTGCATTCCAACTGTTTTCCTTCGACTTCAACCACTTGGATGCCCTTGAAATCCGCGGAAAGATGAATACAGAGAGAAAGGTGCGTGAAGACGTATTCAGGAAGGCAAACTCCTCACCACTACTTTCTAAATGCTACCGCTTCCAACGTACTTCTCCAAAAAGTTTCTGTCATTCCTTGAAAATTAATAAAAATGAGTAAATGTTCATGCTTTTGCCTTCGAACTTGTTAGCAAAGTAACAGTCTTTCATTTTGAATAGTGAACTTTTTAAGTTAACTTCGGAAAAATCTTTTGTAGGAATTTCAATTTCACAGTTTGAAATTTGATGGCGAAAAGACAGAAACAGATAATTACACAAAAATGCCATTTAGAAAAAGTTGGCTATCTCTGTAGATTGCGTTAGCCGACACCATTCGGAAATTTGATCATATCTACTAGAATACATGAGGAGAATGAAATTGTACCGATCTTAGAAGAGAAATTGTTGACCGTAGAGGTGTCAACAACGGTGCGAACTATTTGAACTTTTATCTTAATCTTAAATTCCTCTCTTAGTAATTAATTAATATGTGGCAACAGAAAGAATTGAAAAAAAAAGTAACTCCAGGAACTATGAGAGATACACTCACAAATCACATTTCCAATTATCAAATGCTTCTTCATCTTTAAATACTTAATAAACAGCTAAACAAACCAACTAATCGACAGCTAGTTTGCTTGCATTTAGCTAGTAGCGCTGATGAATATACAAACTAGCTTGTTATTTAGACACTGCTGTTAAATATCTTACAAAACATTATTTCTTCTTGTATTTGTTTTTAGGGTTAATTTCTGCAAACATTAATCGGTTGGTATCAAATCACAATAAACTTCGGGAATTTTAACTTTGACAAATGCGTCGATAAAATGGAAGAGGATGAAATCAAAAAATTTGAAAAAAAAAGAAAGGAAAAACAATAATTAAATGAGCAGTCAAAAGATATCATGAATTGTGGAGCCACTGTCAATGTCCTATGCCAACATATTCAAAATGAACTGTTTTAAGTCATCAGTAACGAAAACAGCTAGTGATTTTCGTAAATTTTATTTCAGTGGAATCAGTTTCGAGAAAGGCAGAAAAAGAGTACAGTGAAAGGCAGTTTGGAAATCATAAATGGTAAAAATAAAATCTTCCGAAAAGCTAAATTTAGAAATGATAAAGAGCAGGAAAATCCCTACCAAAATGAAATTAAATTGTGTAATTAATAAACTCTCACAAAGCATTTCACGTTGTTGTGAGCGTTACATATTACGTTCTGTACCAATAGATCACGTTCGTGATATGCACGGAAAAGCAGAAAGAGGTAAACTTGGAAATCTGATAGTTCTTCAAATGAATTCATCCAACCCTCGCGAATTTGAATATCATCTGATTCAACGAGGTTGCTTCATTCAAAAAAAAAAAAAAAGAAAGCAAAACTTTGAAATCTATCACGGAGTTGTATTTACTTTAAAAGATCAGTGTTGTTTTGTTCAGGTTTTAGACAGTAAAGTACTGAATTAAAATAGAAAGAAATTTGTCAAAGAAGAAAAACGAAATAGCGAAACAAATCGTTTGTATCATTAGTGCGATAAAAGTGATTAACACCCGTTACCAACTTTCGTCATCAAAATGACCAGGGATCTATTACGTCCAGAGTGTCCAATGACCCGAGCTCTATCAAGTCATCTTATCTGGTCACGGCCATCTCTACTACTAATCACTAGGTCTTAGCAATAAAAACTTCACTATCATCAGCTGTCTTCTTTATTAAAATGTTTTCTACATTACAGTAAAAACTATCACTGTCTTCTCTACAGTACAGGTTTCATTTAGGGAGCTGAACATAAGTTTATATGGGATTTTGTAGCGAAGTTCAACGGAAGTTGATCGCTTACAGAAGGAAATGTTGAAAAAATAAGAAGAATCATATGTTTAACTATTTCTATACACTTTATTCTTATTAGCTGAGCTTTGTATCGCTGCTGACGTTTCAAGTTTGTTTTTGAGAGTGAAAATATATGTGTGTAAATAATATAGAAAAGCATGCAGCTAAAGCTAATAAAGAATATCATATGACTGTGAATATGATCGAAACAAAACTCTATGCGGAAATTTGACGTTGCTAGGGTAGGATTGCATCCTAGCAATGTTAATGAACATTGTATCGGGAAGTGAAACGATCTTTTGATACGAGCAGTTGAAGGAAGAAGCTTGTTAATTAGAGGAAAGGATAGATAAAATTTAATTCTGATGAAGCGATGTATGAGTAATCAATCGGCCAGTGATGAGAGGAAGCATACTATTTATTGCCGAAGAAAGGGTGAGAAGGTCTCAGGAAGTGACCAACGTCCACTCAGTATGTGCTGACTGACCACTTGCTCGTTCACTGTCTGTTGTCCGTACAGTTTGCACTATCCAAACATAATCCCTTCCAAGCAGTTCCATCAAATATATGTATCAGTTGTCCTCACTCAGATGTCGTCCATATCAAGCTTCTCGGTCACTGCTTCAGAACGTACACGCTTATTTCGCATACTACTACACAACAATCTCATATCATTTTTGAACTGTCTGCCAGCAAAATGACGCATAGTAATATCCTGAGAGTTTTTCGGAACTTCTAGGAACGCAAAAATTGGAACTAAAGTTTGAACAAACTTAAGAAGTAATGAAGACATAGCTGAAAATAAAGATCTGGGAATCATTGACCAGTTCTGTGAAACTGATCGAATGATAGATAACGTTTCTGCACTTAAGCTAGTCATAAATTCTAATTATTGCTGTCATTTTTAACTGAGATGAACAAACGACAATACCATTTAGAGGAACGAATTATACACAGTTGAAAAGTGCTTCAAATAAATATCAGTTATGCTGTATCGAGATGTAAAATATTTCTAGAAACTACTGGAAAACTTGTTCAACTTGCTTCACTTCCTTTTCACTTTGCATTAACGAAGCACAAGTTGTAAAAATAAATTCCAAAAGTTCTAAATATCTAAATTCTAAATTTACATTAATTCCATGTATTTGATGACGAAAACATAACTAACTTTTAAAATTACAACTTGATGATCACAAACCCAAAAATGTTTTCGAGTTGTTGAGATGGCGTGAATAATACAACAAAAGGCAGCTACCATTTCACGGGCACATTATGGTTAAAAATAACAGTAATATGGAATGATTAATAGGTAACTAATTAATTAATGACTGGTTTAGTTAGAAATGAGTGCTTATTTCTGAAATAATTCTACTGATAACAGTGAAGGAAAAAGGAAAAGGAAGTGTTCCACAGTGAAGAAAAAATAGACAATCCGATGGACAAAACATATTCTCCGTTTTTTGCTTCACGCATAAAGTATGCCATTCTTTCGGAAAATGTTTGGTTTCTCTTTCTACCGCCTGGTCGATTCCACAATGATACTAAAGCAAACAAACCGAAATATTTTCACCTTCCCTTTGTTCCTCTCCCTCTCTCTCTCTCTCTCTCAGAGTCATATATTTGTTATAGAGGTGACCTGATTGGTAAATGGCCCAATGAACTGATCTGATTCGAATCAATTGAAAATGAAATGTCTTACTATTATTCCATCATTTTGAACCTAAAGTAAGAAAAATTTTGCAAATTATGATATCATCTGACTCAAAAATATTTTTCGATTAAATTACAATCTAAATTTGATCTAATTTAAGAGACAAACTAGATGTTTTATAATTAGCTAATATGATGGGACATTACTAAATGATAACCTTTTGACATTTTCCAACGGCGAATTGAACAAGCAAGAATAAATGTAGCAAAACGTTTTATTGTTACCGCTTATGAAAAGCACAACAAGATCACTGATATCAGTGATAATAATAGCTTAGATTCAACGCGATTTGAAATTTTCTGTCTAAACAAAACAGTCTGTTTGTTATAAGTGGTAAACTTTTCAAAAACAACATCCTGTAATTTAAAAAATTTATTAGTGGTGGAAATTTAACAGCAAATTGTATTATCAAATGGAAAACATCAGCTGAAATGACGAAAGCGTGCTTTTTTTATCAATAATATGGATGCAGCTCAGTTCCATTACATTAGCATGAACATATATTTTCATAAAACTTTTACTAGTTTCAGGAAATTNNTCTCAGGAATATTCAAGGCCAGAAAAGTTTTCAAAAAAAGTTCAGTGACTCCTCTGGAGGGATTGTTTCCCTTAACGGCCTCATCGCCACTGTTATCAACAATGAATCATATTCTGACCATAGCAATTTTTTTTAAAGCCAAAAAGCAATTAAAGAGATATTACTGTAGTCACAAAGAAAGAAAAAATATAGTAATGATAAACAAATGAAAGATAATTCAACTGCCACAAGTGATAAGATAATGACGAGTTTTTAGCTGATAGATGATGCATTAGGAAAATAGGAACACTTGATGTAGCACTTTCACTTATTCTTATCTTGTCTTTAAAATTTCTGAATAAAAAAACTTGTATAAATTACAAGGAAGACAAGCAGAATTTGAGTTCTTGTAGGATGTTGTCCATCAAACAACGGAAGACAAAGTGATTACACAGGTGGCAGTGTGAAGATGTGACAAATGAGTGTTCAGAGGCGATTAAAATATTATAAAAGATGGAAAGATTACTGCGACTTTGTACAATTTAAAAAGTTTGTTAAAGGCGAATTTGAATAAAGAAGATTGAGCAGCCTTTGGCAAAATGGCGAGAAAATCTGGAGAATGGAAGGAAAAAGACGCTTGTCTAGTGATGACTATCGAGAATGCGAAAATTCATGCATGATTAATTAATTATAGTAGTTCAATATCAATATTTAGAAGTTTTTAATGAGTGAAAGAGTTTGGAGAATAATTGGATGTATATAGAAATAACAGATGCTTAAAAGTTCGTTTTGCTTAATTTTAGATTAGTGAGGTGAGTTAAAAATAAAATGAGTTAAAAAATCAAAATAAATTCAAAGTGGAATTACGAAAATCTGTTATGATAGCTTTTAGATCAATATAAATTTAAATTTTATCTAAGTTTTGTTTATTGACATTAAAAAATAAAAAGGCAGGGATGAGTGATTATGTTTTCATCATGACCACTGTTATGACACTATGGAATGTGCAAGTTTTGTAACTTGCACAGGAAACTTGTTTGCTATTTGCTAATTAATTACCATTATTCTCGCCTGTTTTTGAGAAGTGCAGGTGATCCAGTGGGGTAATGATCTGAAAGGGGACAGATGTGTGAAATGTCGCGAACTATTGATAGATTTTACACCTGTTTCTACCAAGAACCGACCCCTGCTGAGTTTGCTTCATGATATTCCGAGAAGTGCTGAATTTGACCTTTTTTGTTTTAATGATAACCAAAGGAACTATAAAAAAGTCTAATTTTCAGTTTGAACAATAAAACAATTTGAATTAATTGCATGATTATATACAGGCTTTTTTCTTCCTGATGTGCACACAACTCTAGCTTGCATTATCATCATTTTGATAGTAATAATAATTATCTAAACATTAAAATGTAAACAAAACAACATGATATCATATAACAAATGATTGACAAAATCAGCGGCAAATCATAGTTATCAAAACAGTTAAAAATCGGTTCCCATCCTGTATTTTAATCATTTCTCCTTTACTCTCTTCTACTGTGTTTTCTTCGTACTTCCACGATTTTTTGTTTTTAGCTGCAGCGTGCAATTAATTAATTAATCTCTTCCAACTGTAGAACTCATTTGTATTATCTCTAAAAGCCTAAAGAATCAAATATGTAAAAATTTCAAAAAGTCTACACTCCTTTTCCTAGTCACCATTAATATAACAAAGTTTACCCAAATCCTCCTAATCACCATATCTTAAACTGGAAAATAATAAATGCTATCATCCACTTGATTTAATGAGAATTTTATACTGCTTTGGTCATCACTACTAACGAACTTTTTCAAGAATAAATTTATATGGATAAATAGGTAGCAGTTCGAAAACTAACGAACAATATATAAATGAAGCATTTTTGAAAATTCAGTTCGATCTAAAGAAAAGTTTTCTGCGCTGTGGTATAATATATTCGTGATTTATTCAGTTTCCCTCAAATTTCTTTTTTTTTTTGTTTAATTAGATTTTCTTGTGGAAGTTATGCAGTTGAATGACACCAAATTCTCTTTTTAAAGTGAAGCATTTTTTTCTCTAACTGACTATTTAGTTAATACATTGGTTGTCATCTCCGATTGTGAAAATGAAGTTGTCATCCGGATCTTTTCTTTAGAATGGCATTGTTGAAACTACTGAAACATGTAAATAATGACATCCAGAGGATTAGCTAAAGAATGGAAGACCGACAAGTTAAATACTGTAGCATGGTAGCACGCACTTTCTCAGACTCTTAGACTGTTCTTAGAAGTTCAGGGATATTTTCGTAAGAGAAAAAAAAAAATGTAAAGCGACCTGAAATCCGGATTCCGAAAACCCTTCTTGTTGATTTTGTTACTAGCACCACGTTGTATGCCTGCATATTTCGATTTCAGAAGGATAGTTGCGCTCGAAATATTTACCATTCACAAACATTGCTGGCCATAATTTAATTTCTGTAATTTGGACGAGGTAAATTTGAATTATTCTAATTTCCTGGCATATTTTCGTTGGCTGTTTAACTGTGTGATGAAACTAAAAGTTCATACCGGCTCGATGAGTATTCAACATGGAGTAGTAATTCAATATTTCGCCAATTTGTGTTGTGGCGCATTCGATCAAGCGATATCGAGTACTCTCTGTAAGGCCAGTTAAACAACGTGAAAACGCCTCGTAAATATTGGACAAGCCTTGAACACATGTCACCAAGCCTAGATAGCGCCGTGGAAAGAACTGAAATGTCAATGAATAATAATTCCCGAAATTCTTAATAAAATCTAAGGTTCTACTATTATTAGTAATGGCATGCTGCGATATATTGATCGAGCTTGGAACCAATAATATATTGTAATCATTCAAGAAAATCTTTTGTTAGTTTGTCATCTAGTCCAAAAGCTAACTTTACTTTTTAAACTTATTCTCATATTTGCATTATCCAACATGATTAATGAAAAAAGGTTTAAAATTATTATAAATTATTTATATATCTTAATTATATCTCATTCATTTGTCTATTCTGTTGATTTTTTTGTTTTTTAATTTCATTTAAAAAAGCAGAAACTAACAGCAATAGCACAGTTTTGCAACCTATTGA
This sequence comes from Setaria equina, assembly GCA_003012265.1. Taxonomy (NCBI): domain Eukaryota; kingdom Metazoa; phylum Nematoda; class Chromadorea; order Rhabditida; family Setariidae; genus Setaria; species Setaria equina. Next base: position 76,822 of record PQVD01001218.1, read on the forward strand.
TATCACATTCGTCTTGCTGATGCTGACAGTGGCAAAAAACTGTTTGATTCGAGAAATAATCACAATAACCTTTGCCAAACGGAATTATCTGGAAGAAATCCTTTTCAATTACGAAATTATGAAGTTGCACAAAATTGACCTTCTTTTTGAAGGTGCACTTCAAAGTCTTTGTTCTTTCTTATTTTAATTAATTCAAATAAGCCTCGACGAAAATTTCAGGTAGAATGCCAAATAATTTTCTCAACTTTACCTGTATATTCATTATACCAGGTCGTTCCACGTAGAATGGCCAGATTTGTTCTCGTAGTAACTTTGTGCAGTATTTACATTTCGATTCTGTGAATATTGTTACATTAACTTGCTGCGATTGAGCAGATTGGTACCATAAGTAGCACAGTATCAATGATAATAACATTTTTTTCTGCTTCTAAAAGAGATATGTTACATTACCATAGGAATAAACCACGGACACTCAAGCGTCATTTACGTCATACACGTGTCGCAGTTTTTCCTTTTTGATAAGTTTTTCTTTTCTTATGGAAAATTAAAATACTTTACAAAGCAATTTTTTTACGATGGTTCTTATCGACAGTTAAATTTTTCATCGCAATTATTTATTGAATTTTACAGCTGCATGAAGCGATGTGACTTTTTCGGTTTTCATCTAAATTTTTTATTTTTTCTTTTCCCATAAATGAACATAAAAGCTAATTGCGCCATCCTCTTCTTTTTTTTTTTAGTAAAAATCATAGGAAGTGTTTAAAATAAAAATTGAACTCAAGGGAAAAAAAAACTTCAGATATTTGTTGGGATATCAAAAAATTGGAATTTTCGTAAAAATGTGTTCCATTCACATCTTTTCCACCCATAAAAAATTAAACAAGATTTAAAAAATACTAAATACAAACCAAAAAGAGATTGTAACACAGTGTTTGTTATTTATTCGCTATTCTTTTGTTTGAATATTTCACTATTCGACTAAATGAAGCTCGTCCTTCTTGTCTATAACAATGAATGCCTAAGTCATTTGTCAATTCTGTTTCTGCTGACAAACAAGTTTGAAAGCTATCATCTTCGTTTGTTCTGCCTACAGCTATGAATCTTCAGGGCAAATTCACCATGTCGGAAAGTCCAAGATACTCCAGGTGCTTTTCACACCTTTTCACGCCAGACTCACGTGACATAGCATTAGGGTCATGAAGTTTAACAAAATGGCGCTGCTAAAACAAATTTTCTCAATTGATAAATAAAAATTAGTGTCCTTTACAGAGAATGTAAAAACAAGCAGAATAAGATTAACAACTAGTTCTATAGTAGAAGACACTGTTGTGTAATTAACTCTCAACAAACATAAATAAAATTGATAGCGATTAAGAAATGGTCATCGATGTAGTAAGATTTGTTCGATTTCCAACCTACAAGTGACTAGTTTTCTTCCCACTTATCACTCAGGCAGTATACAACAGTGATCATAGAAAATTAAAAATCTCAAATTCAATCATGAAGTCTACCTTAGCAGATATTATGAATAGACAGGTTATTTAATAGATTAAGAAAGTGATTAACCCACTGCGAGTGACATTTTTTAATGAAAGGCTTGTCTACAATGTTGAAGATTAATTACTGCAATGGCCTAACTAATTTTAATACACTCTATGAGATTATAGTCCTAGCAGAATTCAATTCTGAGACTATAGGACAAGCAAATATGAAAACTTATTCTTTATTAGTTGTTTAGTATTCAAAATTAATGAAGTTTTTAGTGTCTTCAAAATTAATCTGTTTAGTGTACGGCAAAAATATAATGTTTTCTGAATTTACTTAGACATAACAGTATTTTTTTACAACTATAAAGTAATCATAACATCTGAATTATCTACTAGCTCAAGTTTTTAGGACTTTATGCAATACAACATTTTAAATCCTGTATTTCAAGTTTAGGCCTTTTTAGACCTCATGGAGCCAAAAGTGAAAAGTTTGTCAATAAATTTTTTTTAAAATTTTCATTGAAAAAATATGCAAGCTACCAAATGTTGCGGATTATCATACTAGAGGTTTATACAAAGTGGATATTTTAAATATATCTTGATCGGGAAAGTAGAAAAAATTTGAATGTAATCAAAAGTCCGAAGCAAGTGGCACTTATAACATGA
>PQVD01001219.1:0-33038 GCA_003012265.1 Setaria equina
ATTACAACAAAAACATAAAAGAAAAAAAAAAAAAAAAAAAAAAAAAGAAAAAAAATAAAAAAAAAAAAACAAAAAAAAAAAAAAAAAAAAAAAAAAAAAAAAAAAAAAAAAAAAAACTCGTGTGATATCTTGTCATCATACCTATTCAGGAAAGAAGTTCAGAATGCAGAAGGTATTGCAAGATTAAATGGACTACTTCATAGATTTTCAAGATCTTTTTCTTGCAGTAATTAGTAATAATCAATAATAACTGTCTGCACAATTCTATCTCTCCGAGTTATGGAATATCTACACAAACTTACATTTTCAATATCAGAATCCAGACGCTTCACCAACTCCTCCATCGGTATTTGATGTTCGTCCTGGAATTGAACTGGTGAACCAAAGAAATTATTTTAAGAATAAGGAAGTGATTAATCACGAAGAATAAAAAGGCGCTGTGGACCGACCAATCTTCTTAAAAGTTGAGAAATCTTACCATTTGGACTTCCTGCTTCAACTCGTTGATATCCGTTCCTTTTTTCTTCGCCATGTCTTGTGGCTATAAAAGAAATATGTTGCAACTCTGCACACCAGTCAACTTTCAACATATTAACAACATTCCAATTTATAATAAAAGAGACAATGCTTTATGATTATCGATTTCTGACCACTTAATTTTGAGAATTCTTAAGACAAAAGAAAACTCTTAAATTTTGGATTAAATCCTTGATCCTGCATGATACATTTTCATCAAAGAGCAAAAAACGGTATCAACCAAATGTTGTAGTCAAACATTTTACATCCTACATCTGACTGATTCAATTTCAAATTCATACAAAATAATTGTGGAACTACTTTTATCTGTGTCCAGCATATTGGCATGATACACTCTCAACGTTACTACTTCTCAATCCTACACTAAAGCTGGAGAATGAGAAAAGACTTGTTATTCCTTTAATACGAAATCATTATAGTAATGACAGCCCTTCACTTTGATATGAACAGATCTTGTCATTCTTCACAGTTAAAAGCAAAAAAGACACACAATTTCTGCTACGATATAGCAGCTCTCAATACACCACATACACTAGATACTAGGCAGCTGCAAACCTGCAAAGGCTAATTCAGTAGAATAGAGTGAAACTAATGCAGCAGATACCAAGAAACATAAATACGAATATTCAAAGTGCTATACAATAACATATTGGTACCGACTTTCACAAAAGAATATAGCTTTTTACCATAACAGTTTTTAGAATTTCACAAGTTATTTGAAAACTACAGTAGAGGTAAACACCATCAAAACGTTCTTTTTTTTTGGTATGGTTATGGTAAAAANNTCCGAAGCCGACTTGACATCAAGTGTCTGAAGTCTCTGAAGCCGATTTGACATCAAAACTTGCCACATAATTACCCAAGAATATCGATTTTAATGGTTTTTGTAATTAAACATAAATTATAGGAAGTAACACATTGTTCAAACCTAAGTTGCGATTATAGAATGCGACAACAAATATCTAAGCTAACACAGATATAAGCGTGTATAAATAAGTGAAGACAACACCAAGTTGATCTTTGATTGTGTTCACAAATTTCTTGCCAGCTATACATCCGAAAAGTTTTCAAGCATAAAATTCAGTCTGCATATTTAGTCAAGAAAATCGCAGCACCTAAATGCTTTCGTTTTTCAATTTATCGCAAAAAAATTCGACTTAAGAAAACTAAAACTTCACAGAAATTCTAATTTTTTCTTCGAAGTGAAATATAAAAAATACAGGAAACATTTTATATGAATTAAACGAAAAAGAAAAAAGCAATGCAAAAAGAAGCAGTTTTTTGAAGTTTACTTCCAGTGTTCTACTGTCAAATTATTGTCACCCGTTCCACTCCAAAAAGACGGGAAAAATAAGAATTCATATTTCAGGAAACTGTAAACAGTGGAGAAACAGTACTGCTCTGCGAATTGAAAGTGGCTGCACCATCTTCCGGTTGCCAAATAAATACATTACCGGAATATACAACCGGTCCCAGCACTCAAAAGGAATCTTCACCGAAGCAGAAAAAAAAATGCTACAACTTCGGATATATTCTTTTCTATTTAGGCTACCACAGAAACCAAAAATTAATTTGTAACCGAGTTCTGGGAACAAACTGAGTCTTTCCCTCTCTCTCTCCCTACTATTTTATTTCTACTGTTCTAAGAATCGTAGGTGTCATCAACATTCCACTCCCTGATAGCTGTACAGAGCGGAGTCTACTGCAAATAACGGTTCTTCAATTGGTTAGTAATTAACGTGATCCGTGCGATAACAATCTAACAGGGTGACGTGTGTGCGTCTCAGATAGTGTATTCCCGTCACGTTTCGCCATGGAAACTTGCACGCAAGTTCAAAGCATAAGAACAGAAGAAAATCTACTCCAAAATATTAAAAAACATCGACAAATGTATTTATTCTTACAAAAAGCAAACATTTCAAAGGAGTGTAATGTAAAATTGGTTCCGATGAAATGCAATGACCAATTGAATGACGCAGACAGACGCACGAGGAAACATGTGGCACGACATCGAGAATCGGCACTCATAACTACTATTGATTTATATTCCGTAATTTAAATGCGAAAAACAACGGTTCGAGATACCTTGTCCCTAACAGCAGCTTTCCTCACCTGCCCACTTCTTCCTTGAGTTCATTCTCAACACAGCCTAGAATCCCTTTAAGGCCTTAGTACTTGCTTCTCGATGAATGTTAGCTATGCTGAGCTAACCCTAAGTCGCACATATACACGCACACGCACACGCACACGCATACACACACACATAGCACGCATACACAGAACTGCGCACACACCCGACATACATACACACACACACACACACACATACATACATACATACCTAACACATATATTTGCATGCCTACCGTAGGAGCACACATATGCATGCACACACACACACACAGAGGTGCACTCACATGCACAACATGTGTATCCACTCACAGACACGCATATCCGCACGTACTACGTACGTACGCACATATGTAACACAAAAGATGCACACGTTGCTAGGCGCATATCTACTCAATATTTGCATCACTCAGACACACACGCATCATAAGAAATGCATGGGAAGTTAACAGATTCAAATTTGAGTCGCTGGAGGGTGATAAATTTGGTGGGAAACGTGGTGCGTTTATGGCATTTGTTACGTGGATGTGATGATTTGAAGTTAAGATAACGTGGTATTATTTGAGTTATTGTAATATCTAAATGATTCAGTGGAAGAAAAATGAGAGAAATAAGTATGAGATAAATAAACATCCAGACAAAATACCTTAGACAACATTCGGAAGAAGATTAATAATCGATTTCCAAAGGTCAGAGTGGATCTCGACTAAAATCGAGAGTAGAGATAGGAAGCATGCAAGTTAATCTTCCTTCAAGTAATCAGTCAAATAATTTGCTCTTAGGGTACCCATAGATGATTCTTTTACAAGACATCTAATCTCGGAAGGGCCAGTGAATATCAATTTTTTTCTTCAGATGGCAATGGCCAGAGTGAAGATAAGCCAGACTAGAGAACAGAAATTGAGTATACTTAACAACTGCAGCAATGAAGGTATATTTCCAGGCCTTCAGGCTGCATTTCAGTTCAGGGGTCAAGTCTTCAACCTACAAAACATTCTGTCTCTTTCAAAAGAATAAGCTATTTGGCTACTAATCTATTCATACTAAAAATTAAGTGGAAATATTGAACTGTGTGAGAACATCATTCATAACTGATAAATACGCTTTAAAAAGATTGTAATAACTATAAGTCATTTCAGGTGGGTTCATTAGTTCTCCGCAGACAGTAGCTTAAGATGATGATAAGATAATTAGCCCGAAAGGAAATTCTGCTGCGGAAGAGTTTGAAAACAAATGATTTTAATAAAAAAATAGAGCAAATTTATTGAGCTTAATATATGGTTATCATTCATTCTTCGTCAGTTTGAAATCTCTATCAGTTCCACTTTGATTAGGATAAAATTATTAAATTCTAGAAATAAAATAAGAAGATGTAATCTTTCTTTGTTTACTAGAGCCGGAGCTGATAAAGCCGTATACGTGTGATCTCTTTTTGCTTTTCAGCTCAAAATGTAAGCTTTTAAATTCTAAGCAAAATTATTACACATGGTCCGTGAAAACTTTCAATTGTTTGCATAAGAACTTTGACTATTACCTGATTTTTAAATGAAGTCAGAATAATTATGGTTAAGGTATCCACAAACTTACTTTCTTTGATTTAAATCATTGATCAATCAATTATAAGAAAAAAGCAACAAACCTCGAAAGCACTGCCATCTGCATTCATATTGTTGTTGTCTTTCCGTTGTTATTTATTTCAAGGCACTTGAAGATTTCAATTCAGAATTTGAATACCGACTTAAAAGAATGGAAATCGCTTTGCCTGATTTCAAGGAATCCCAAAGCCTGAAAGAGTAAGTGGGAATGACTTTTGAAGGAAGCGAGACGAAATAACCGTTTCAAGAAATGATCGCAAATTAATTGCGAGACTAAGACGAGAAGAAGAATGTTGTCGAGAGTTGTGTTGTGTCGATCATTTAGAACCGGAACTTCGGCTTCCGATGCTCAAAATATATGGGTGGATTTTGGAAGGAGGAAAAAAACTTGCTGTTGCAGTAAACAATCTACGGAAGAGAGCATGAAATCGAGAAATAATAAAGAGAAAGTGAGCAGAAGTGATGGAACTGCCGTGGTATACCATCATCATCAGTGAGGGATGATGAATGGATCAGAATATGTGAAATATAAAAGTCCAAAGGTCTGTCTCACTGACCTCAACTCGAATTCTTCCTTCAAATTGACCTCTTGCATTCGCCCGCAATCCATTAACAAACTGCGAGTAATTTGACAGTAAATTTTTAAGATATTGCTTCCTTCCAAACTCCAATCTTCAGGGTTATTGCTTGAGATCAAATAGAAACGAACTGATATAAAGTAATCGCAGTATGAAGTGCCTTTTATTAAAGCGAAGTTATTGAAAAAATAGAATGATAAAGTGATGCTAATATGAGAGTAGAACGAAGTGGCTGTACAGAATCATCGCCCGTACTAAATTATGATAAGCTATCAGAGCACTAGAGTTAAATGAATTGAAATTGAAACGGGCTAACTGTTTATGAATCAACAACGGAAAATATCGTTGTAAGCACTTCTGTCTGAATTAGTTGCCGACTTCTGGTAGGTGTGTTTGTGTTTCGTTGGTTATGTACGTATGGCATCATCATTGGGCTCGTGGCAGGCCCAGCAATCAGAGCAAACAGCTGTTCCAATATAAGGTCATGTCATAGGGCATCATCAAGACACCCTGACTTTCAGTCGTTCCATGAACTTTTGTGTTTTAAATATTGATTTTACAAAAACTGATTTTTCAAAGGAAACCAGAAATCAGAGCTAGTTGCTTATCTCAAGACATGCTGATAGAGAACTGATCTAAGAAATAAAGGGTCTTAAGCTGAAAGAAATGTTCAACTTCTTTGAGTTCGGAAAAGTCTACTAGGTGATAACTCCGCAAAAGTCAGGACAATCAATCAGTCTTCAAATTCCAGAAAATTTTCATTAATTTATAAATCAGCAAAATAGTTCTTATAGTTTGGTTGTAATTTAAAGTGAAGGTTATCTGATTAATCATCCTATCGATCCTTCGATCTCATTCGCTCAAATTTATCTTAAATATCTAAATTGCACTTTAACCTGCTGCTCGGATACAATCAGTAGAAAAGTAAACAGGATTATAGATGAAAGAAAAATCGAGAAGTTCTCTTTTCTGCAAATTTCATTCCCCATAACAGCTCTGTTTTTACAATAATACCTGCGAAATGCTACTGTAGGATTGATTGGAGGTAAGAGTGATAGCAATGGAAGACTTTCTACTGAACTTTAATAGACTTTTTTATTCCACCGAATTTTGTTTCGTTTTATCTTTGCTTGGCATACTGTGCGTAAGTTTCTTTGTTTTTTACCTAACCACACCTATAAGGAGTGATACTGTCAAAATACTTCATTGATCTGTGCGAACAACTTGAGCTTCGCACTTTACAATGCATCATCGCCCCGGCACCACACTTTCCTAGCCTTTTAATAATTTGAGGTACAGTTGAAGTGATATCTCAAAGTAACTTAGTAAGATCAAAAGCGTGGAGACCGCATGGCTTTGGCAAGACTCACAGTGGTTTCAGAGGACGGTACATGTGGCACTAAGACAAAAGGACAGGTTGCCCAAAAGGCAGTTTTTCTTTTGGAAAGATAAAGCTATGAAAAAAAATGAATAAAACCAGGAAAAAGCGATGAGATGGAAGAAGAGCAATAAACTTGCTGTTGTGAAGCTGTGACTCGAGGAACCTCAGATATTATTTCGAGGAAGAGTTGACCAGATTATTATTACTTTACCGAAAAACTTCCTGCAATCAAAACATGCTAGGAAAACTAGTTTTTTTTTTTTTTCCCCGCATATGAACCACAAAGGGCTATCTCGCAGTGATTCATAAAACGCAGAAATTGAAAAACGATTGGAATGATAGATGAAATGCCATTTATTGATATTGGACTTTTTTTAAAGATCTGAACTGGAAGAGCGAGCATCCATGTCAAACACAAACTGACAGTGAAACTAAAATGTGTGATGAATAGCCGATCAGATGGATAGAAGAGCCAACCAGCCACCTGTCAGGTGACACCACAGCTGGAAGTGAATTTCTTTCTTCTCCTAGCAACACTCATAAAAACTGTACTGCTTCAATCATGATTCCAGACCGATGATGAACAGTCCTGATTACTCCCATCTTAACATCCATTCAAAAGAATTAAAAAATTAACGAGAAAAAGCTGCAGAGCTAAATAAAAATTTATGCTAATGAAATTTTATAACAGTGACAATTATAGACTTTGCAATAATGTTAGTTTAGACTCTAGAGAATACTAATTTGCAAACGATAAACTATTGAGAATTTCTGCGCTTTATAATTTAATGTATAACTATATCCAATCACAAGTATAAGGAATTTGGGAACTCTGATGCCGTATTTGTCATTTTTATTTTTAAAACCGGATACTTTACATGTTTACTAAATATATCCATAAAAAATTATTTACTTACTATATCAAATTTGGTGACAATTATTGTGGATGAATAAATTTTAAAGGATTTGAATTTGACTTTATAAATCAAAATCATCATCTGTTGGATAACCATCAGATCGATAAAATCTGTATTCAATCATTGAACACTTCTTTGTAGCTTCAAATGTTGTTTGGTCGGATAAAATTTCTTTTCGAATTTTCTGAAGTAATTTTGTAAGATTTAATAACAGTATGATGAATAGAATTTCTAATGGACATCGTAATAACAAACTATATGCTATAATGATAGTTTAGACATTGGACATAATTTAATTCAATTAAAATATCTTAATTACAATGAAGTTCAAGAAACAGTTTAAAGATAATGTTAATAGGAACGATCACAATTTATTATTATGCTTTGCAAAAAAGAAGCAGTCTATTTATAACTTGCTTAAAGTTTCTTAAGTGTTTTTGAGTTCATCCGTTCTTCTAACATATTTCACTTTCACTGATTAGTTTTAGCATAATTAAATTATTGTAGGAGTGAATAATGATTGTCCTGATTAGTCTGAAATTGCTGGTCTGAGCAGATGAATTTGATCAAAACATTCATTTATCTGTAGAAAATTTGCGAAGTCTGAGTCTGAATAGATGGAATGAGCAGTCAAAAGCGCCATGTCTTCTGTCCTCGACTTACCTCAACCAGGAAAATGCCGTGCCCTCTGACCTCGACTTACCTCAACCAAAAAAATATGGCGCTGAATGCCCATGTAGAGAAACTGAAATTGTGCAATGGTTTGTACGGCATGCATCCGATATGAACGGACTTTGCGCACACATTCAGCAATATTTATTATTGAAGCGTTCTTATCATGCAGCATCAAATGTGCCCACTTAAATAAATCATCATGAAGTTTACTTTAAAAATTTCTTATTAAGACAAAACTTTGGCATAAAAAGTTAATTTAAACAGCTTAGAAATAAATCTGTTCAGAAATTTACTCCGTATTTTTTGATAATTCCTATTGTTATTTCTGTGAAAATTGTACTATTTTATCTGATTGCTTCAAAATTTAAGACATAATTATTTCTTTTATGAGGAGCTGAAGCTGGTGAAGAAATGTGCTAATTAATACCTCTAATGCAGCATAGCATCCAGCTCTCCCAGCCCCTGCAAGACTCATGCACACATATGGACGACGAACTTTTCTGAATTTTGGAGGAATTCAATCACATTTGAAGAAGAAATTCTACAGCAGTGTTTTCAGAAAGATTTCAACAATCCTACTACTGCTATCAAGTACTTCATAAGACTTTTTGACGTCGTACGCAAATTAGAAAAAATGGCTTCATCCTTGAAACAAAGTGTTTTTCACATTTTATGTCGATAAAAACATAAAAATACCTCAAAGATGAATGCAGAGGCCAAAAGTGTTCACAGTCCCGTGGTGGTTTATTCGGCTCCCAGGCGCTGTAATGATGCCATAAAATCCGTCGAGTTTCATCACCCTTTGATAGATAATATTCACGCACTATCCAATCCGATGTGACATTAAATTCGTTTTTATCGGTCAGCATCATGATGTCTTCAAAGTGCAAGCACTTTCTATAATATTTCAAATTATAAATTCATAATTCAGGATTTAAATCGAAAATCAAGAGATCAGATTAAGTACTGATTATAAAATAATGTGAAAGTATTTTTTTAAAAAATTTTTTTACCTCAACTAACTAAGTTACGACTTAGCCTTTGGAAACAAACCCTTTCTCAGGAACTAATTGAATATTTTCGGCATGTTGCTTCCATTCACTTAACGTTAAAAACAATAACACTGCTTGAACATTTTCCTGCCAAACCATTTCCCAAAAGTGTTTTACCGTATTCGATAATGGTAATTGCGTAATAATAATCTAAACTGATCCCATTCGAACTGAAGCTATCAGTATTTCAAACATGATTATTGTATGAACTCATATACCAATTAATTTTGAAGTTTTCACTCAAAAACTCACAACCTCATTGGGATTGTCTCCGAGTGGAACTCGACTTGCATGGATAAAATCTGAATTTCCAGCACCACATCTAAGCACGATACGTGTTTGGTCGATACATATTATATCTGAATGAAAAATGAGACTTAAAATTTTCCATTTTTAACACAATTGAAAGCAATGTTCTGTAAATTGTTGGTACGAAATAATTCTCCTTGACTTACGAATAAATTCTAAGAATAGTTGAAAATGAATTCCGTTACAGATGCAAGAATCTTGAATACGAAACTACGAAATTCAAATTCTGTAACAAATTACAAATTCTGTAACAAGTAAACAAATTTACCCAAATATAATAAACAAACTTCTCTGTTACATATTTTTTTTAGCTCATAAATACAGAAAAGGTAAATTGATGCCTGAATATCGACATTTTGTCAAATTCTGATCATGTGCACTCCGGGTAACAGCTTTCGGAATAAATGAACGACAATTAATAAATTCATTTTTAATTCCTTCCAATCCATCTTTAGCAATTTGTTCAATGAACTGAGTTATCTTGCGCCTTTGTCGAATTTCTTCAACATTAGAAATGATCGCAACGTTAATTTTCTATTAAAAGAAATCTTTCGAATAAAATAATAGCAAAGTATTTTGAAAAAATACTTTGCTATTATTTTATGCTAGGATAGCCGATGAGTTTTTAGTTCTCAATAGCATAATCACTACTGCGTAGACGATATATCCTATTCTAAGCAAGACAGAAGTTACAAGACAACCATAAAATAGTTCATTTGCAGTTTAAATCATCATAAGGCTCACGCTGCTCGTCTTCATCAGTTTGTTCACGTTTGGCTGCAGCCAATTCCTCCATCTTTTTTGCCTTCAGCATCTGAAGTAATGGGCCAATTTCGGAACTTTCATCTCGCAAAATTAGTCTAGCAACACAATGAGGATCTACTTGGAAATGGTGTTTTGCTAACTTGCAGTGCTTTCATTTTGCTTCTCTTTCTGAATCTTCTTCTTAATGCACTTTCAGTTTCTTATAAATCAGAAACAACAATTAATTGAAATAGAAACTTAAAATTAAAAAATTTAAGCCATAACAGATATTACTGATGATTTTTAGAAAATGAGTGAATAGTTTAGTACATGGTAATTGACAGTATAGCAACTGTTATTTCAGAGTTGTCAATAATTAATTAAAATTTAAAGGAAAAATGTTTTCCTTCTGACGTTGGGAATATTTCGCTTTTTTATCTTAAGTTGATTAATTTATCTTTACATTTTAATCCATTTAACAGCTGTCAATACAATTTAGAATACCTCCTAAGGTAATTATTGAACTTTTGAGATAAATAGAATTGCCTAAGATTCCTTGAAAATTTTCCCAACAATTAAATATTAAAAAAAGGAAAAGTACCTCTCAGATTAATTTACTTTTTAATAAAAAACAGAATAATTCTCGAAAAAGAAACTGAAAATAAAAAATTCAATAAATGAAACTAAAGGTGAAGTAAGATAACTTATGCATAATATTGAATTATCAACAAGTATTATAAAGCTTACAGTTTCTTGCACTTTTTGCGGCACTTGTTCCATTGATGCTAAAAATAATAAATAAGTTAAGCATTGAAAAATTTTTTTCAACATTATTCCTGATTGAATTTTACATTTACATTTATGTTAGCTTGATGGTCTAATTTATTCGATTCATCTCTTAACAATTTATTACCAAAATGTTACTAGTAGTACCAAGTTAAAACATTGGGAAAACAGAAAAAATTAAAGTCACAATATTATTTTAAACTATTTCTTGTCAAAGATAAATTGTTAAATATTATTCCAAATCACAGATTTTATTAATATGTTGAACTGCCATTACTATGATAAGTCATTAGGATCAATTTCGATCTAACACATTATTAATAATTGGAATTTTAGAAATTACACGGCCATGAGGATGAGTATTCTTGACCTATGTGCTAACTCTCTTAGTGCCACTTTCACATTTTCAATCCAAAAATTTTGGAAAATTGGTGTATTATGCTGACTTGACTTTGTAGCTTTTTCATTCGATTTTTCTTTTTCCTCGATCCTTTCCTCAGTTTTCTTTTTCCTTTGATCTAGACCTGAGAGCCAATTTTCGGGTGATGGCTGGAGGGTTGGTGTTGACGTGACCTTCATTTCTGCTGGTATCAAAGCCGGTGCAATTGAACCGACTGATATCGCCTTTTGCACTACCGGATATCCTTCTCCAGTAAATGCTTCTTGCTCCCAGCTGTGACGACGATCTGCTTATGTGCTGACACGTATAAGTTGTTTACTTATCTTTGGTCAAGTAATCTTTACTGCGAAAGGGAAATTTCCAAGTTCACTTTAAAAGGACAACAATTTTTTAGAAATTTAAAAAGTTGATAAGGAGCGACATTTACGTTTTCGATGGTGTTTCTTTTTCGATCCCAACAAACGTCGAAATTTCCTCCAACATCTACTATACTTCTTCCTTTTGTAACCTAAAATTTTCTTTAGCAGTATAGGTATAATTGACTTGAAATTAACTAGGAGGGTTTTTTCAATAGTATTTTTATTGTTCAATAATTCAATAATAAATAATTAGCTATTAACATCAATAAATTCTTTCTTTCAATTGACAAAAATATCAAGAAATATGATGATAGTAAATATGGTGATATAAGTTGTTATCACTTTTTTCTGATCTGAATCACATTATCATGCCATAGGCTTAAACTAATTGGAACTTAATTTTTGAATGACGGTGCTTGTGCCTTCGATGCCTGTGTCGAGTGCGATAGGACCATCCTTGTCCATCTTTCCGATGCTTATTCCTCTTCCGCATTCTTCCAGGATCCACTTGAAGTTCCATTTCCTGTCTGCTAGAATAGTTTCTCTCGGGATCACCGTACATGTAGGATGGATACTCCCCGCTTCTATATTGCTGTCTTTTCAAATCGCTCGCATATCTCAACTGCGGTCTCTGCTCTTGCCCATAAGCACATGTCCCGTAAAATCTGATACTTTTTAATATCAGTGAGTAGAAAGTTGAAAATGAAGTTTTATTTTCATTTCTTATATGCTAGTCTTTTTTAGCTATATTCTTTATTGGCTTAGTTCAATTTTTCTGAAAAATTTTAAAGGACAAGTTTAGTTTTGCTTTTAACTTCAAAACCTGAATTCTCCTTTTTTTCCTTTCACTTACTTATTTGTGTCACAAAGTTCTGTGCGTAGATTTGTACTATTCCGTACTGGTTCTACCGATCTGCCAAAATCGCTATAATTATGACCAGAATCTGTGCTTTTTTGCATTATTCCTGTAGAGTTTCGCGAGTTATTCTGAAGCAATTTAACCTCTTTGGTGCATTTATACTATTTTCATGCTATCTGTTGGAAATGAAGTTTTCTCATTTGCTAAGCCAACAAAAATTAATTTTTTATTAGAAATTAAGGACGATAAGTTCGACCAGCAGGCTTCTAGCGACACTTATTAAATTAATTTAAGCAGTTTAAGTTTTGTTATCAACTGACTGTGATTAGTTATTGTTCAAAGGTATTATACAGTTTGTAACATAGAATAAATATTTCTAGACATAGGGAAGTTCTCGTATGCTCCTTCAAAAGAAATAAAAAGTGTTCTGAAGTTTCACATGAACAAGAATTTTTTTTAAAATATGAACTATCATATAATAAATCAATCTTGCTAACCTGATACCGCTCATCCATTCCCTTCGGTTATTATCATAAAATCTAAAGAACTTTTTTCTCCGAACTCTCCTAGAAATCATTTTAGCTTAGATAGGTGCTAGTATCAACGAAATCAGAAAAGCGCTGAAGTGTTGAGTAGTACTATCCACATTTCTAATTTCAAGTTTTTCTTTTTTCCCCCAGATTACCAATAACTTTATTCGTTGAGTTATAATTCAAAATCATCATTATTAATTTCGAGATATAATTCGAAAATGTCCTGGATATACTACTCCAATCAAATATTAAAAGATATTATATATTGAAAATTCAATTTGTGACTTTTCGGTAAATTTATTGCATCAATAAAAAGAAAACGACCGCTTGGAAAAAAAACTCTGTTGGTTTCTGAAACATTTTTGGTTTGTTGTCCCAATTATATATGTAATATATATTTCATGCAGAAATTTTATCTTCATTTTCTCGAAATAAGCAGTTTCTAGCACCGAAGACCCATAATTAGTTATCCTGATCAAACTTCATTTCGTTCTGTTAAAAATTTCAATTAATTCCAGCAATTTAATCGTGTTTCATTTATTTTTAGAAAGACTTAATGA
This sequence comes from Setaria equina, assembly GCA_003012265.1. Lineage (NCBI taxonomy): Eukaryota > Metazoa > Nematoda > Chromadorea > Rhabditida > Setariidae > Setaria > Setaria equina. The sequence goes on from PQVD01001219.1 coordinate 13,416, forward strand.
CTACTGGGCATAGATTTCAAAAAGGCTGAGGTAATATAAAAAGTTTTAACATACATTTTTTGTTCCGCAACTTATAAATATTATATTCTTCAGTATTTCTAGGAGTAATTACTTGTCTCTCGAAGACTGAAAAGGCAGCCTAAAAAACCTTCTCCTACTTTTATATTACTATTACAGGTCAGCAGCATTCATTTTGTGTTTGGCCAATGCCAAAAGCAGTTGGTGTTGCTGCTTCTCCAAACATTGTTTCTTTCTGATTAAGGCAGCATTCAGACCTTATTAATTACTTTCATTATTTTCTTGAGGAAATTCCTTAATTGAAAATTCCAAGCGGTAATGCTGTGTGCTGTTTTTTGTCTTTGTTTTTTTTTTTTTTTTTTTTACTTTCAAACGACGTATTTAAGTTCTTCGAGTCACTTCTGGGTTGAAATCTAACTGACACTTTCGTGTAACTTGATTTGCGTGATACGGAAGCGCTAAATTCACTTAGTCATGAAAGAGTGACAAGGTATCTGCTTTGTATTAGATTTGGCAAATTCATTTCATCCTCTTCAGCTTGCTTTAGAAGCTTTGTCACAACACTTCTGAGGAAACCAAACTAATAAAAAGAACTTATGCCTAATCGAGACCTTCATCATTTTCGTAACAAGGAAGAACATTGCTATGTGGAGGAATCGAAGAATGCTGCACATGCATCCAAGGATGAATGGACGATCGTTCTGGATATAGGCGCCCATCATTCATCACCCAATCAAAGGGCTATCTTCGAAATCCTCTTGTAATCGTTCCTCCGAGTATCCTCCACTTCTGCTTTATTTTTCATCACTTTTTTAATGCGGTCTTTTTTTCTTTCTTCAAGAATTTTAAAATCCGACTTGATTATTTTAATATCTAAATTTCTTTTTCTTCCATTGGCACATGTTACTAGTTTGAGCACTCTTATTTTAGTAGGAACGTTAGGCTAAATTACGCAGACCCTACGAGTATGTTAATGAAGCGCTGAGCCTTGAGTCTGTCATTTCAATAACGTGAACTAAAGTCCTGTGGACGATGTACATGCACACACTTGTATATTTATAGGCGCAAATGTAGAAGAAGTTCTAAGTTGATAATATTTTTACGAAAGCGAACAGTTATGAAAATGTAATTTGAAGGTTCATGGGTAATGTTGTCGGTTATCTTTAGAAAAAAAAGATGAAAGCACTATTTGATTTAGGCAAAATGATCGACAAGAATAATATTAGGAAGAAGAAGAAGGAGCTTACTTGAGTTAGAGAATCTATCAGATGGCCTTCAGAAAGAGAAGGATGAAGTGAAATGCAAATGATTTCATCTTTGAAATCTTGTTGAAGTAAAAAATCTTCAGTCTTTGTTTCATTGGGTCTTTCCACTCATCTCACCACTGCTTCATACTTCCTCTTCTCTGGGCTTTCAGAAACAGTAAATGATGATAAATTCTTTTCCCATTTTTCTTTTTTCTTTTCCAGAAGCATCGATAACGGTTGTAAGCATAAATAATTCAGAAAAATGGATGAAATAACAGCTGTTTTGAGGGTATGCCAAATGAAAGGAAAGAAGATAAACAGCAACCACAGGAAGTGCCAATAACTTCATTTTTGAGAAACATTCTGCTCATCGTTATTAACTTAGCATGCTTCAGTTTCCTTCCCCTCCCACTTTTTATATAAATTTCATGACAATTTTCTCGTTGAAGAAATTTGCGACAGATTTCGGATGATTAGCTAGTTATTCAAATACTATTCCTAATTCTCGTTGACAAGAAGTCACACTTGCAACAACATCTTCAACAACGGTCTTTCTAGTTTAAGAATGAACAGCTCTGAAAAAACAATTCATGAACCAATCATCAGATATCCTAGCTTAAGAACAGGATGAAATTAAATTCAATTTTAGATTTGTATCTTAATCAACCAAGTTCATGCTACTAAAATCTGAAGTTTCTGAACTCCGTCACTTGTATTTGAAACTAATTCATATACATTGCTACTTTTCACATTCTAATCTGCCTTGTGCTTCACCTAACACTTATTGTTAGTAAGCTTTCTCTAATAAAATGAGAAAAATGCTTTGAAATATTTCATTATCACTAAATCTGTAAAGTTCAGCTTTCTCATGTTGCTTAGAAAATCCTGTATTTAAATTTTTTTTTAGTAGAAAATCGATCTACTAAATGTTTTTTACTAATCATAAGTTTTCTTGTTTATGCCACAATCAAATTTGCACATTTCAAAATTCTAATGCCTTTCTGTCATTCCGAATCAAAGTTTCGGATTAATTTACAATTTTGCCTTTTGTCCTTGAAGTCTTTAAAAATTTAATAGTAACAATGGAAGAAAAACAAACTTATCATCAATATGAACTGTTACGTCATAACTTAAAATTCATTTTCCTTCTTTACTTTTGCAGATTTCAAAACACAAACTAACTTCATTAGCAATGCATCAAATTTAAAATTAATCTACTTTGAATACATTTTACAGAAAACTTCCTTTGTCGGCATTATTATAAGAAAATTTGCAATTTCATTGCTTCATGTAAGTTCGACTATTGCGAAATGTCTCTAGAATAAATAGGTAGTACCCAAAAATAAATTGTGTTATTCGCAGAGAGCAATATTTTCTCCTAATTATATTTAATACTTTACTTTCTAACTTCGTCACATAGAAGTGCACGGTTAACTTTTTTTGCTAATATTGCTATATGTATGTTAATATTGTTAATTTTTTTTTTTTTGTTAGTAGTTGGTAACGAATTTACTAGTCGCTGTTGTTCATTGGTGTATAAAGCAGATGACACCTACCATTACCGAAATTAGGAAAAAAGAAACAATTTCAGTAAAGTGTTCATACTTGTCGTCCCCCTATCGATAACTAAACCTGTTTAGTTTCATACCTGGGCTAGACCAACAGTAAAAGTAAATAATGCATTTTCGCTCTATTAATTTTGAGAAATGCAAACATAGTGGAAAATGCTTGCAGATATGCATCGCGAGAGCGGCCTGCGATACTGCGGGATGTTATAATTTAAAATAGCCAAGTAATCTGATATATTGGAAAAACTTTTTCCGTGGCTTTTAACAATCAAAGTGCTGTTACGAAATGTTTGAATACTTTCTAATAACTGAATGGATTATTGAGTTTATTATTTCACATTATTTTTATTCATTTTTACTATTTCACCATTCAAGTTTCACTTCTAATCAGCGATCATTACAAATTTGACTGAAACCATTTCCTTCGTTGTCATCGATATTTGATGGGCAGATTGTCATTGCTTTAATTATCAACAAACTCACTCTAATTCCATTAACATCGATACATGCACAGATAAAGTAAAGCAAGAAAAAAGTATGGAGTAGACAAGAATTGAAATTTAAAATTAAAAATCAAATTTTTATAGCCATCTGTTAAGTAGAAAGAATTAAATATAAATGAGCATTTAGTGGCATACTAATGTTCGACTTTTAATTTAATGTTTAAAGAAATAAAAACGATAAAGTATACTTAATAGTTTCCATTTCACTCTTTTTCTATATTATTCTTGGTTCATGAAAGTATTTTCAAAGCTCTTCATTGAATTAGGCAAATCGATGGTCTCACAGTGTCCTCAGTTGATGACAGACACTACTTCTTACATCATTTCACAAAGAATTCGGAAGTCGTTGAGGGTCTCTTTAACTTCTTCTGCCTATTTTATATACCATCTATTAATTATTGTCTTTTTTCTTTGACTAAATCTGCACATATTATCCTTGGAAATACTTAAATTATGGATTTATTCGTTCTTTTTATTAATTATAACTCGAATAAAATGCAAAAATAAATCAAATAAAATATTACGTTGCGACAACTTAGAGACTGTTGTACAGTGGAAGTATTTGGACACCGAGTGATTCTTCTCTCAAATTTTACTTATCAACAGTTACCTTTGCCAAAAATCAATCAGTGCTAACTGTTATTCCACAATGAACTAACCATAAAGCGTACTTAATTGTCAACTGTAATGCGTTCATTTCTTGCATCCATGGATAGATTTAATTGAGTATAAGTCTGAATTGAACGTTCAATGGATCTCATTTATTGGTTTTCATCATTAACTCAATTTTGCTTTTGCTTGGTTGTCAATTTATTTTATTGTTTCCATCGGACTGTAACTCCCACTATTTAACTTCTTCCTCTTACCAAGCTCTACATTTTTTTACCTTTTCTTTTACAAATTGACTGGCTTAAGACTTGTCCATTATCCTGAAGATACCTAACTAGCTATATCATCTTAAACTTGTCCTTAGACACCCAGTTTCCTTATACTTCTACGTTGAGTCAAAAATTTCCGCACTTTTAGGTACATTTCCGTAACTTATTTCATTGAGACAATTCTTTGAATAGACAAATGAGTCAATAGTTATTTTACAATACGAAAATATACGTCAAATGTGCGAAAAATGATAAACAGAAGAAAAGGTGTGATGAAATTCCTTTTTTTTGATCATGCCGTACGCTAATTTGGAAAAGGAAAGGATGAGTCACCAAGCAGTTAGCAGGTCATAACGTTAATTAAACAACTTCATCCTTATGATCAAGCTTACTAATGCAAAATTGCTGATGCACATAGATAAAGAACATTCTTATAATCGGGTAGCGTTTGAATTCCATAATAAAAATATGGCTTTTATCATTATCACACTTTCCAGTTGATTGCTTTTCATTTCGATTAATCTCTGAACTTCCTAGTCTTCGTATTATTCAATATTCATTATCAATTAGACTTAGATGAAAACCATTCTGAAACATGAGAAAAAATTCATTAAGAGGTTGTGCATCGCCTCTACAGTCGAGCTTATTTATCTCTCAGACAGAACGATTTATTATAAAAATAAATATAGACGAAAAAAGTAGACTTATGCTTATTTGAGAAACAGAAAACATAGTTAATTTTTTCAGCAAATGTCACCAGAAGTTTAAGGACACCAAAGTGTTTTGCCCGTAGCACATTTACTTGATCTAATTTACTAATGGATTTTGATTCAGTGAGCAATTTTCCTAAAGTGACTGAACTGATCAGTTGCCCTTTGCTTTATTTTCAGCATCGATTATTCGGTAACCTAACGATCTGAAATGAGTTGGGCAGTCTAAGCAGTAGCAGTCTAGCTTACTGATGAGCATATAAGTGTTCTACTCCCTGTCTTCCAACTTAGTCATAAGTTAACAGGAGCTCAGCTTGTACATTAATCAATTAAGTTTGTTTTTCATTCCGAAATTAGCAGTGGCATCAAAGAGGTGATGTACTTTCAAGAATACAGCCGACCTTTGGCACATTTGAGCAGGCGCTGATTGACAGCTCCTTCGTCATAATATCGCTATCCTTTCAACTTGAATCTCAGAATCAGCTGACAATTTGAAATATTTGAAATTTGTTTTTGAAATATTTCTTGTCGGATTCATATCTTCTATATTTCTTATCTTCGGCAATTCAATTTTTTGTCGAATAACATTACGCTCCAAGCACTCTCATCCCACAAACAACTCCTGGCTCAGTTTGCGACGTTAATCTTTCCATTTGTGTCAATATTTGCATTTTTCTTTATTGCCGTTCAGTTACTGGATTGCTTGCTTTTCTGTGCAAATTAAGCTAACAGTAGCAAATAAGACTTTTAGGCAACCCTATTTGTTCAATTATTGTTATTATTCTCCTCTGGAAATGTTTAAAGATTAAGTTTCTTCAAGAGTTTTTCATGACCATTTAAACTTAAAGTCAATTCTGGATGAAGGCTCATTTTCTAACCGTTTATTTTTACCCACAAGAAAGGAAAACATTTCGTCGTCTAAAACGTCAAGATTTTGAGACAAAACTTAACAAATGCAATTGTCATGGCAGCTGTGTAGAATTTTTACGTGATGCTGTGGGCTACAGACATTCTAAGTAAATTTCATTAGCGAATAAAAAGGAACAATAATTCCTTCCTTTCTGTCTGAACATTGCTCATCTATTCATAAAAGAATCGTACTTTTTTTTTTTCATTCGGACAGATTTTTGGTTTTTCAGCCAAATGATGAACTAATTTATGGACTGCTTCACATTTTCAAAAATTCGGCTCACCGAAGCGTTAAATTATTAGCCAATTTTGAATCGCACAGAGAATAATTTCCTGGAAAAAAAAATCCAACTTTGACACTATGCACTAATTTACTTGGTGAATTTTCAGCAATATTAGAAAATTTTTCTGCCTAATTATCAAATAAAATTCACGCCACAAATGACTGGTCTATGAATCATTAGCTCTAACATTGTTATTATTATTTGTTATTGTTTTTAAATTTGTAATTTCTGACAAAGTTCTTTTTTCTTCTCAATAGAAGAATACCCTTTTACTTATTTTATCCTTTCTCAATCTTTTCTCTCAATTGTCACTTCCATTTCCAACTGAATTTTGCAAAATAGAGAGAACTAGAAGACATATGAGGTAAGGCAGTTGATTGATTTACCCTGAAGAAGAGCTTTCTTCATTTCCCAAAATAAATTTTTGTATTTTAGTCTTTGTTCTGAGATTCCTACAGAGAGACAAGGGAATGAAACGAAAAAATCTAACTTAAGTTTTGATTTTGATACTTTCATTCTTCCTGTTAGTTTGTCTTTTTCAACACTTTCCCACTCTTTATATATTCATTCTTTTTATTCCCATCTGTTTACTCTTACAACTAATTATTATCGATTTGTTTTCCTTTTTAAATTATTTGATACACTAATGAGGAGGAGGACGGGAAAGGGATACTACTGATGGTGGATTTATTTGTATAGACATTGTTGTATTGTTGAACTTGCTTGAAGTTTAGCACGTTGAATTCTGTGAAGCACTGAAGAAGTATGCAAGAGACCCGTTTGTCCTGAGGAAGTTTGTCTCTCGTTCTCGATAATCACTATGGCATTTCTCTTAATCAATTCAGTGGCAAAAGGCAAGTGGACATGCCAGCTCAGATATTACTAGTAGTAGTTAATAAATATTACTAATAGCGCAAAAATCTGCGATACATTTTGCTGAATCGTCAATTTCACTACTTATGACTCCATGCATTTGAAGATTCATTGTAAAAGGCAAAGCACTATATTTCTTAACCTTGTGATATGATAATGAGATATAAGTTTGAAAATATAAAAAGACATGTTTGAATAAGTTTAGTTTTAGGTTTTACCTACATCAGAGGATGAAATGCAAGAAAATAAGATCTTGACAGTTTCATTCACACAATTTTGCATCAGATATGAGCCAGAATATGCTAATGTTATCAATCATTTATTTTTCAGATGGACTCACATAACTTATGATTACTTTTATGGGAATTTTCTGTTAAGATAAACGATTTGTGGGACCTTTTGGGATTGAATTTTCAAAGTTGAACTGTAAATTATGCGAAGTCTCGTAAGAAAGGAGAAGTTCAGTAATTAAAGAGGACATTTTGCTTAAATAGTGCTGCAGCAGCTATTATTAATTATCAGGGCTGCAGCAAAAGGATATCGCTCAAGAGATACCAGTGATAACATTGGCACTTCATTGATCATCGATGATTTCATATTTCCCACCTGCCTTTTTGCCGCTTAATCTGCCAGCTTTGGTTCTTATTCTACATTACTATTTCCACTCGGGTACTGTCTTTGTGGAAGCAATCAGGTGTTATTCGTGTGCAAATGATTTTATTGTCTGGCATTGGCGGCATTTCTTTCTGAAACGAAATTATGGCATCACAACGAGTGACCAGAATTGCGGGAAACCTGATTACACACCTGAAATAACTCAGCTTTGTCCTTCCACCTGTTTCATCATGTACCTCAATGGTACTAATCGACGTAACGGAGTGGCTACTGTGCTTGGTATGAACATCGACATTTCCTAGGATGACAGTGTGGCATGTACTCGTTGACACCTGTTGACTTCTGGACGTTCTTTAAGTCACTCTGAGGGTTACGCTTAAAATTTTAAAGCATCAGCCCTAAAATTAATGGAAGAAATCTGAAAAGGTCGATATATTGCTTTTACTGTGCTCCAACTTTTGTAGAAATATAATCGAACTTATAATCAGTTGTGAGTTGACACTGAAGGAAATCGAACCATGTAGCGATAATTTCAAAAGTTAACTTAAACCATTATCCAGACTAATGTCAAAGTTCATTAACTACTGGAATTATAGGCTTTGTGAGAGGTTGTTCATCACAGTTCCTAACTAACGATCAACATTCGCAACTTGGACTTGGCCCACACTCACGAATTTCACAAATCGGCAATTATTTGTCATCTGAATTTGATATGGTAAATCTAAAAAACAACTAATCTTTTGAACTTAAATAATCATTTAATTTTATGATTAATTTTATGCTAAACACGCCACTTTACAACAATTTTTCTAGACTTTCTGACACTAGATTTCAACTTCACTGATGATTCGAAACTAAGTTAAGATTTAATTTGTATTGAAATTAATTTATTCAGTACTTTTTACTATTTCTGTTCTTTCCTAAAAAACTAATGAAGGATCTAAATTATGTCCAAAATCACAACTAATGCTGGTAAGTTTTGTATTAAAAATTGAATATCTTTCAGTTTGACATAACGGAACACTGGTGTTTCTGTGCCAGCGATCAGTGTAATGAAAAAAGCTGCTACAACTCAAATTCATATTCCGATTCTACATCGAAACGACGCCAGCACTTTTTTGACAAATATTTTTCTACGGATGCTTCTGATCAAGTCAACTTAAGCTACTTTTTAATCATTTATTTGTTATCAGCAAGTTATGTGATTTGATAAATAACTTATTAAATTTCTTGCTTTTTGACATCACATTCTCGCTATTCTTGTTATCTACAGATTCATAACTGAGTTCCTCATTCTTGATAACTATCTCACTTCAGTTAAGGCCCATTGATTCAACTTCTACGAGTAAATGCGTTTCTGCGTTTGAGAATTCACACCTTTATTCTCCAACAACTACTTTTTGTATTTTTACGTATTTTAATTCTTGTTACAGTTGGTAAAATTGATATCCAGTAGTTAATTTTCTTAACAACCCCTATATTTATAGGGGCTGTTAAGAAAATTAACTTTAACTGTTAAGAATTCATGTAATTTTTAAGAATTCAATTTTCAATTTTTTCAAAAATTTAATTTAAGAATTCAACTGTTAAGAATTCACAATTAACTGTTAAGAAAATTAGCCATAGTTATTCAGAAAGACAAGTTTAAATTCACTCTTTCAAAATTTGCAATGCTCTGCAGAAATTCATGTAAACGTCATATCGCTGTCAACTCACTTGATGCCTGAACAGTTAAGCTTTTCGCCATTCATTCCGAATTTATTATCAATTCATCCTGATCATTCAATTTTCACGATATTTCAAAAACACATTAAACCGAAGCATATCCATTTAAAGAAATAGATATTTTTAGATTTCTGCTGAATGTGCGACATGCATAAGTTGGATGTCGTACTAATACTGATAATTCTTATCAACAAATAAAAGTTTACTTAGGAATTCATTCTGGGATATCAAATGTATTGCATGAAATGCAATGGATTTTGTTACAATCACATATACGCTGCATCTGCATATAATTTAATTTCCAGTAAATGAATTTCAAAATAAATCTCTTTTTCTTTCTACATCGTCTTCGGCTTCTTTTGTTTTAAGCATTTCATCACTATCCTCCAGTAAACTTTGTTTCTTCACAGTTACGAAATGTCAAATCCATTTCTTTTTATCACAAAAAATTTGGTGACAGTTAAAATTTTTAACCGAATTTTAAAGAAAAATAGCTTCTTAGTTAAATTGAAATTATCATCAGTAATTCAAACTTTATTCATATTGTATTATTCACAAATTAAGAAATCAACAATTAGTGAGCTAAATGCAAAAAAAAAAGGACAATGAACAGCTTTTATTTGTTTTTATTATTTTTTAAATATTGAAATACTCTTTTGAAAATTAAGCATATATTTTTTAGAATTGCAAGCTAAAAGTTCTTTTTAATGTCTTTGAATAACAGATTCTGGCAACAAAATACTATAATTTAAAAATGGAAATGACAATAATTAAACTAAGAAAAAGAAAATGGAGAAGAAAAAATAAAAAAATTAGCCCCGTTTATTTCCATCTCAGACATTTACAGTAAATTAAGCAATGATTCAAAATATTCTGTTTTCCTCGCTTTGTAAAAATAATAATATCATTAATTATTTATTCTAGAAAATTATTGAGTTTAGAAAGTTAAGCAATGAAAATTATTCATACAAATATAGTATTATCAAAGGCACAATACGATAAAAAAGAATAAGTACCAATCTTTGAATTATGATTAATTTGAAAGCATTTTGGTTTTCAAATAAGAATTTAAAATTGAAGAGTTATTTGAAAGGAATATTTAAGGTACGAGCATTACTAAGTACGGCATTACCAATACCCAGAAGATAAGAAGCTCTATGCATCGCTTAAATTGATGTTGATTAAGTCGTGCTTGTTTACATAGCTTGATAACTAAGTTAGTGTGGAGAACTTATTGCAAGGGTTCTATATAAAATTATGTTGAATTATAGGGGAAATGTTTCAATCGATTTGAAATATTTATTTCTGACTTATTATCATCAAATACGTTTTAATTTAGGTGGGGTCAAGCTACTATCCATTGTTTCATCTTGAACATAAATCGAAGCGGTGAGGTTTGAAGTTGATTTTCGCATTTCAAGGTTTCCATCATCAGTTTCGAGATCTTGCAGTGGCGGGATGTAGACTGGCAACTGAGATTTCAATTCAGCATATCGAGGTGAATTAAGTGACGCAAATGGATGTGTAACTGTCCGACTTTTTGAATCCGGCGCCACCGTTGCAGGAAATGATAACTTCTGTTCGTTTGAAACTTTTCTATCGCTGTTTGATCCAGCAATGTTCATCTGATCACTTCCTATATTGCAGGAAAGTTCTCATCGCCGTTAGATTTCCAAGTTTTCTGACATTGCACATCACATTTAAGCATGCCATTAGCAGTTCAGAAGAGTAAGCATGCTAACAGAAAGAAAAAAGAAAACAAAGAGAGAAATTAGTTTGCACTAAAAAATGATTCTAAGTTTACAGAAATTTTGTTGCTTCATTGCGAACACTAGATAAATAATGCATATGACATACCTCCAGCAGAATGATACAATCCGAAGACGAGTTTTTCCAAATTCTCCAGTTTATGAGAGATATGATCAACTGCATGTAATTTCATCTCAATACGTTCGAAGCATGTCTTCATTTCAGGTAGCAATATATTTAATTTCTTAATTGACATCATTTCAGTTAAGCAAGGAAATTTAAGGAGTGAGTTGACAAGTGGACAACATGAAATGCAAATGACAAGTCAGTCAGATATCGGTAAAAATTTGCAGCTAGTTAAACAATCCTGAATAATTCAATTCTTATTTGTTTTGGTAATTTATCAATTACACAAAAAAACTCATAACAATAAAAAAGAACATTAAGAGAAATAAAATATCGTTAAATTTGATGTAAAACTTACAATTTCGTCAATATTTCGCCGAATATCTAAACTCAGATCTTCATCCTGCAATTTATCCATCAAAATAGTAGCTGTACTTACTTCCGATAATCTGGACTTAACTTGCTGATGCAATTGCTGTGTTCCATTAATGTGATTTCCGGTAAGATCGTAACTCAACGGAACTGGTAAATGTCGAGAATCCACTCGTTTAACGTCCTAAAAATTTGGAAATCTTCGATGCCTGTACTCATAATTGCATTCCATTTTCTCGGTATCTCTAAGTGAACAACCAACTCTTTCGAGATCAGCGAAGATCTGTGATGGAAATATTCGTGTGCTATATCTTTCGCGCATTCGAAATAATAGCTTCCGCACAGGGTGCTCTGCTGGTACTGTAAGCTTCTCATTTTTACGTCTTTCATCCAGTTCTTTTTCTCTTTTCACATCAACCACTTTACGAAATTTTAACTGAAACACAATGACTCAAAAAAAGGCTAAAAAGTGATTAAATCTTTTCATGAGCCAAAAATCAAAAAAGCTGTTTAAAATTGAAGCACCCGATGAGTAAGGTTGTAAGTTAACACCAAATTACGTGCAAAGGAATTCGCGAATGCCTTATAGAAATCAAGCACCTGAAAAAAATTTCTTGCAAAATGGTAATTGGTATTCTGAAAAAATATTTTTTGTTTAGAAATTCCAAAAAAGTATTTTTATTTAAAAAAAAACTTATTCAATAAAAAAACATTTTGAAATATTTTTGAAGTTCAGTTAAGAAACTGTTTCAAAAAATTTTTTATGTAAAATAATTTTTGAATGTCTAACCTTTCGTTCTAACATAATCTCTACCTGATAGATTTAAAACTACACACTATAAAACCAAGTAATTCTTCGTAACTTCTTCAAAAACTTTGAGAAAAAGTAGTTCCTTCTTTTTTTGGTTTTAATAAGCTTCTACTGAAATATGTCAAATTCTCGACAACCTCCATTAGCTTATTCTTTTTAATTGAATGCAAATCAGTATAAGTAAGGGCGCGCACATTAGCGGCGCTTTGTCCAGTCCCAAGTTGCTTCCAAAACTCATCACCGAACACATCACCCTTTCCTAAAAGTTTGGTAAGCGATGAATTTAGAAAAAGAATTGTCATGAAGAAATGAAAAATATAATCAGCTTCTAACATTCACAAATTAGCATAAACCACACCTAGGATGGCGACAACTTCATCGTCTTGCATTACCTCGAGCGATCCAGATACAACAAACCATAGCGCATCCACTGATTCTCCAGTGTGATAAATCAAATCACCGGGAGCTGCATGATTGCTCTATAAGTACTTGTGAGCATGAATAGATTGCCTAACTTATAGTATGATCACCAGAAGTAAATCAATAAATCAATGCATGGACCACTTCGTTTCATCAGTCGAAGTTGTCGCAGCAATAAGCTTCTTGTTAAAATTTAGCTGCTTTGCAGGTAGTAGTCTTTATAACAGTGTTCTTGCAATTTGAACAATTTATCTTATGAAAAATATTCCGGATGAATCACTTCGCAAATGATTCGTTTTCAAACTTCAGGTAAGAAAAAAAATGAGCTACTTCTAAATGCATGGCGAATTGTCGGAGACAACCATCAGAAGCAAGCCGAAAACATGCATGTTCATTGAATACCTTCCTGTTCAGGTGCACGCAAATATCTGCTTTCATATCTTTCGGACAATAGCTGAGTACCTTAGGTGATTTCGTTTCAAAGAAATGAATCAAATTCTGATCCATACATGCTGTGTTTCAAGTTTCATTGATTTAAATCATTTTTCATTCTATTTTCAAATGTTTTAATTTAAGCTGCAGAATTTTTACTTATCTGTGCCCAAATTTTGAAAATGCCTTTTCGGAGTCACTCCAAATTCACTTCAGTTCTTTCAAAAATTTTGTCAAAAAAAACAGAAGAGACCTTCGAAGTATCGATCCCTTTAGTTATAGCCCATGTGCTAACCACATAGTCCATTACCCGTTCAGCAAGTTCATTCGGTACTTCTTGCAATTTGATAAATTCGCGTACATTTGCTATCATGTCATGGTATCTAGAAGAATCCCAAATTAGATTTACAGTAACTTAAAGACTAATTCTTTCAAGATCTACAGAGAGTGTTTCGTCTTTCCTGATGGCTTTTCTGTATATTGGCAGTAGATGATGCTGTAGCACTGGCTTCATCATCGATACGAACCTTATAGTAGCAGATGTCATTTGCTGTATGATATTAGTCATATGGCCAAATATGGCTGCATAAAGAAGCGCAGCGATGATCATCATACAGACACCAAATACCTTCTCGTTATCAGTTGTGGATGCTATATTGCCAAAGCCGACTGTTGATAAGCAAGACATCGTGAAATATAGCGCTATAAACGAACCTAATACAATTCCGGTGCATTTAAAATTATCAAGTCCAAACGAGAACAGGAAATGATTATAAGTGGTGTAAGAGTGATATCGTAACAGATGTGAAAATCAAATACTCTCTTACCACTAATGTAGGCAGAACTTCGTTGAGGTCCACCAACCAACCTCATCCTATCCTTGAATGTATAATTAAAGGGTGAATTCAATTCTTTCGATAGTTTTGTTAACCATCCTTCAGGCATTGTTGGTGTCAGAAACTAAAAATTCCACTATTCTGACATTTACACGGAAGTTTCGATCTTGAACAGTTGATATGATCGAGAGATATGAATTGTTACATCACCTGTTTCTGTTGCGAAAGGAATGGATGGACGATTTGTTGTAGCATTCTTCAATGCATTTCTAAGTAACTTTTTTTTAAATCAAAAATCTTAAGAAATAATAGAAAACTATACCCTAATCTTAACTTCGTACTCGCCGATGGAAAACCATACGCAGGCTAGCCAGTGAGCAACAAGCACGTAAGCACACAAAAGTAGAAGTAATGTTGCTGCTCCGTATTCTAAGTAGTTATCAAGTTTGCGAGCTACACGTCCGAGTCGAAGCAAACGTACGACTTTTAACGCACTTAGCAACGATCCCATCCTCTGTAAAGAAGCAGTCTTTCAGAAATCCATCGATAATATGCAAATTTTATAAGATTATGTACGTAAATGGAATCTGCAGGTGGCATCACTCAGCGTAAAAACAAAAAACTTCACGTAACGGAAAAACTTCCAGAATTATTTAAAATGAAAAAAAAAACTTGCTTCATCATTGTGCTTAAACATATAAAATATATCATATGGAAGGCAAGAGAGGAGGTCGATGAGAAACCAGGATTTAAAATAATTACACCTAATTATGGTTGGATCGATTATGACCTGAAAAACAAGCAAAAATTTTCATTGATCCTGAGTGTGACATATGTAGTTATGAAATTTTAAAACTCAATTATCTATTTTCTAAAAAACATTAACAGAACTGAAGTTAGAAGTACGTTAACATTTAAATGGAAAAGAGTAAATGCAAAGTTTCTGAGAAAATGCTTTTTTTCCCTTTTGTATTTTTTTATTTTTCTTTCAAAAAGTTTGAAGAATATTGGTTTTGCCTATTTTTCGAATTTTCAATAGCTAATTGAACTAATAAGGACGCCAGAAAGTTTACATCTTCGCTTTGACAAGTTCAACTGTAGAATTTCCAGGTTTTTTTAAAGCGTGAATTTGTTGGATAAAATCTTGTAATATTATGAACAACCTGTTAAATTTTATTGTTGATGAAAAATTCAAATTTGCAATTCTTAAAATATATCCCCAAACAAAATATTTAATCAAATTCTTCTTTAGACTGAATTTTTGAATTACATATATTCAATAAATACTTACTTCTCCACCGGGACCAACAAATGTTGTATGAAAATTTAGTAAAATGTCAGCAAAAAATATGACATCAACTATAGAATCCATAAGAGCTACCATGTCAATGATGCCACGAGGTGGATGTTCCCGTGTCTGTAAGTTGAAATTTGTTACTTTTATACTTGGTACTATCTTTTATTAAGCACTTATTTTGTTGGCTAATTAGAAATAGCTATTACCTAGTGAAATTTCATAAAATAAATTTCTTCTCAAAAATTGCAAATTTAGCAACAGAAAAGTGGCAAGAGCATTTAGTTTGATTGAAGTTATGATGGAAGCAACCTTAAAGGCAATATTGTATGGTACCATGAAAGCAGTATAGAAAGTAAGTGCCAAAATAGACCAATCCCATATTGTTTTAAATGTTGAATAATGTAATATAATATGTGGTGATGTTTTCGGTGTCTCCTGTCGATACTGCGGTAACAGGTCACCGCCAAGGTTCATTACCTGATAATACTCGGGATATCTTTATGTTATTGATAGTAGTTTCAAATTATTTCTAGTGCCATTCATTATATAATTGCTATAAAAAAATTCATGTCTATTTTATAAAAAAAAAAAAAGAAATAGAAAGTTTGGGGATAATCGAGTGAAATTAATCACATATTGAATGACTGAGTATGTTGCATTATATTGTTAGAATATTTGAATGAAGAAAAAATGAATATACAGCAAGGACAAACTTTGATAACCTGGTTGAAGTTTGATGACGTTATACTGGCTGTCTTATGAAGATCTTTCGTTTCAATTTGATTGAATTGTTGTCTGCTTTTTGCAATTCTTGCAATTTGCAGAATCCGGGAAAACCCTAGATAAGAAGCTTCATTATTATCAGTTTAGTGCCTAAGGATGGATAACTAATATCTGATTTCTTGTTTCTTTAGATATCCATCTGATTTATAGCTACATGAGCGCAGTCACTCATTAACAAGAATATTTATTTATTTATTTTTTGACATGTTATTTTCAGGAATTAATTGAAGTTCTATTTATTAAATTTCTTTACCCTATATACAATAATGCTTTGAGATCGAAGATCTGTGAAACTAGCACCTGAATGTATGCTCTCACCTTTATTGTTCTCATCATCAAGTGGCTGTTTAAGAGGCGTAATATCCCTGAACTGACATAGATACAATACCACCTGATTGCGATCATTTTTGATGGGTGCGATATGCACCAGTAACCAAAGGGGACTTTCTGGAAAATTTGTTAACTCTAGTTAAAAGGGGGTGAAAATTTGTACTGAACCAAATCCAAAGTGATAATCGTGATTCAACTTGGCCAGATTTTTTCAAAGTTTAAACGAACTCTTTTCGTTGCAGCAGATTCATTTTTGCCGGCTTCTACTTTTCATCTGTTTTTTTCCAAAAAAAAAAAAAATTAAAATCGAACTATTATATTAAAATTTCATAAGTTTTAAAAAGCTTTCTGAATGATCACTGTTTTTCTTGCATAGGCCAATTTCTGTTTGTTCGTTTTGGCATGAATCCAATGCATTTTGTATTTTCTTCACTGCTTCTGATCCACTGTAGTCAGCATGCATGAAGGAAAGTCTTGAAAATAAAATGCTTGTCAAAGATAGATTTACGACTTAGTCCGACTTAAATGAAAATACTATGCATATAAAAGAAATCATAATGATATTGTTATTATCATGTTTGATTATTTCCAAGCAAATAAAGCTACGGAATTACTCTTCAAACTTACGAGCAAGGTTTCTGCATAATCTCGGCTCTAGAATATCCTACCATCTTAGCAAAACCGTCGTTACAATATACAATCGGGTATTCTACTATTTGGGCGTTTGCCAGTATGAAACTGGTATCTGTAAAATTGTCATATTAAACTTTCAGAAGTCTGTGAAATATCAGAAGGGAATAGTCAAATTATTTTATGCTAGTTTTGATTCATTTATTATATTATTACTTGCTGAACTCCATGTTCTATTATTACTTCTATTTTCCTCTCACTCCAGCTACTTTCATTAATTTGCAATTTTTTTTACTAACACGTCTTTAATGAAGCATTTTATTTTTAACTCAACAAGCAAAAGTACTAAATAGGTTTCAGGATATTCTTAAATATAATGCACTATTATAATTAGCTTGATTAGATGACTCCATGTGATCATTGCTTCATACTATAAAATATTCGGCCACTTCTTCGAGGTCGATTTATTTTAAATCTGCAGAAATATGCTTAATAAGTTTAAAAAAAAGCACTGAATGCTTTTGAATTTATATTTGCATCATTACAAAGAATGAACTAACCAGCGCTATTGCAGCGTCTGATGACATTTTCAAGAAATGTATTCTGTGGAGCGACAAGTCCTCGTTTCGCCACCGGCATGCCAACAGAACATTTGCCTCACATTGATACTGTTTGATTCGTATTTTTCCACTTTTCTCCTTTTCACTTCTCAGTTCTTTTCAGTAATTAATTATCCCTTAAAACTCATTTTTCTGCTGAAAATGTCACAGTTAAACTTTTGAATGAATCGTATTTCTATCAAAAATTTGAGTTTATCACGCATGTCCGAACTTATCAATGAGAGCATTTAATGAAGGATCGTTCTTAAGTACGGACCATTAGAGCTTAGCAAGCAAATTCATTGAGTTGTTTCTGTTTTATCGCAGCAATTGTTTTCTATCAGTTGGTAGTTAAATTCCAAATTTGAGAGCCTTCAATATCCAAAAACTTCTGGAATATCATAAGTGCTGCTGGTGTTATACTACAAAAAAGTTTGCTTCAACAGCAGCCTTGCTAGTGTGAGAAAATTATAAATTTCGCGCACCACTAAATTACTTACAGATGGAATAAGTTGCATGGATGAATTGAGATATATTACTGTTAAAAATTTTTAATTGGTCGATGACTGACAGAAGTGCTTTTGCATGCAAACAACTTCGAAGTGCTACGCTTAAAAAATGCTTGAATTTTTTCCGGATCAGAGGAGCATATAAAGCATTGGTTTCTATGGCTCAGTGAATCAAATAAGGAAATTGGGATAAGATTTTTGAACCAAAGAACGAGAAATAAAGGAAAACAGAGACACAGAGTTATACAATTTAACAGTTGTAGCAAGCTTTAATTTCATATTTTCAGTCAACTACTGCAGTAAAAGCTTTCTTGCTTATATTCTTAAATCTCTAAATGATCAGCAAAAAAGTTCATAAATTTTGCTTTTTTACTGGAAGTCTGAAAATCATCTGTTATGACTCACTGAAAGCTTTTCAATCTTACGCCAAAGAGGGGTAATGAAGTTAAGTTATCTCATTTGAAATCGCTTGACTTTTGCATTTCAGAAAAAGCAAGCCAGGTAGAAAAAGATTTTTTTTTTATTTTAACTTTGTTTGTAAGAATGCAGTTAAAATATTATACAAGAGTAAAATAAAAAAATAGCATTTCTTAAAAAAAAATTAATTTATTTAGAAAAATTACTTTGTTTCTCGAAAAGTCTACAGGAGTTTGTCGTTCAGTTAAATGAGAAAATAAATTTTCATACTAAGGATTTTATGATTAGTTCAAGACAGTGCAAAGTTTTTTTTTTTTTTTTTAATATCCGTGAAAGAGTTAAGGGTTCAGGATAGAAGCCATCTGAAAGTCTACATTCAGTGTATATTTAATTAATGTTGGAAAATCGTGCCAGAATTCTTTTCTTTACATGAAATCAATGAAATCTCACCCCTTCCGTTGTTTTCACATATCAAATTACTTCCCGTCTCAAATGCGTAACTTTTTGAATCTATTGTCGGTTTAGCTGAATTTCATTAGTTTTTTCCTTTTTTTATGGGTTTTTTTGAGTAAATTTTTTATATTTCCGAATCGTCTACATATTTTTGAGGTGATTATAGCTTGCTTATTTTGGAAGTTCCTATAAAGGAACATTACATCAACAAGTACAACTTTCCAAGCAAATTGTGATAAGAATGTGTTGAACATCGATGCTTTCATATTAATGAAAAAAGTGTGGAATATGATTGTTTTCAACTAAAATAAAACAAACGGTGAAAGGATGAAATGAAAAAATCATAAGGCATAAATCATTCAAGAGAACTCATTGGCAATAAAGAAACATCAATTCCAATTCAAAAAGCTGAAGCATAAATTTTTTTAGAACATCTGCTGAAATCTTCCAAGCCAAAGAAAAAGTAGATGTTAGCAGTTAAAATTAGATATTTAAATTGACGGAACAATCGTTTCGAGTTGAAAAGTCC